>JACXGI010011114.1:0-25807 GCA_016801175.1 Esox masquinongy | reverse complement strand
CCCCCCCCCCGTTCTCTCTCTCTTAGAGAATCCATGTGTCCTGAGTTGGGGCGACTGTAAGATATAGTTAGGCATTACAGTGGAGGAATGTGAGCATGTCTACATTCTCTGAGGTCGGGCTTGCTCTTTTCTTTGTCACAATGTTCCCAGCAGCTGAAAAGAGGCGTTCAGGTGGAGTTGATAGAGTTGCGGGGACAGACATGATTTGGCCAGAACAGCCAGGTTTGGGAACCTGGCTGTGTTTTCCTTCCACCATTGGAGTGGGCTCTTATCCCTTGCAATACATTGTTCCCTAAAATACATGAGTACTTCATTCCTAACCATTTCATAGTCAACACCATCTTCTTTCTGGCCATTGTTTTCATTATTGCTGTGCTCCTCTGAGTCTGAGCCCAGCAAAGCATCCAGCACAGACTTTGGCCTCTTTTGTGAAACTTGTGTCTGGGAACTGACTGACTCCTCCTGCTCCACACTTGCCTGTTGAAGCTGTTCCTGCTCACTTCTTTTGGCTTGAAGTGCAAGAGTCTGAAGTTTTACTTGCACTTTTAGGATATCATCTGGTGACAGAAACTTTAACTTGCAGAACCTTGGGTCAAGGGCAGCAGCAAAGACACATACATTTTGACCATCTTCTGTGAATGTGGTCTCACTTTGAAGCTATCTCCTGTGTTGCAAGTGTTTGGAAAGAATTGACAGGAGCAGACTCAGGCTGTTTTCTGTGTGGACTTGTGGAGGCCCTTAACCAGTGGAGGTTAAGCAGAGACCGTAACATGAGCCTCTCCGCTCAGGAAGACAGTGGCTTGCGAAAAAGGCTTGAGAACTTGCTCCAGTTCCTCCAGTAGGGTCCACTGGTCACTTTTCAGACCCAGATATTGCCTTCCTCGCTGTGTCACCTCTGGGTCTGAAAGGGTTGCGGTCACTGGCCACTGCTACTCCAAGAGGCGACTCACCATATAGTAAGAGCTGTTCCATCTTACGGATACATCCTGGAGCAATTTATGCTCAGCTGTACCCCATTGCTTTTGTTTGTCTTTGAGCTTGCTGCTGGCCTGCTCACTTCTCCTAAAATGTTCTACAAGGCACCTTGCAGCTCCAAGTGTCTTGCTTATTTGGGAATCCTTCTTCAGGGTGTGGTTGACCACTAGCTGAAGTGTATGGCCAGCACATCGATGTGAAGCAACTCCATGCTTCTTTTTCAAGATCCTTAGAGCTGCCATAGCATTGGCAGCATTATCATGTACGATAGCCAGTACATCACTGAGATAGACACCAAACTTATCTGCTGCCTTTTCCACCCAACAAGAAATATTTTCAGCTGTGTGGCGCTCCTCAATAGGCATCGTGGTCAAACTGTCGGAAGTCAGCTCCCAGTCCTAATTAATAAAGTGGCAGGTGACTCCTAAGTATGCCTCAGTGACAGTACTTGTCCAAGCATCAGTGGTGAGTGTGATTTTTGATGTGACATTTTTGAGTTTGGCTTTGACTCTCTTGAGTTGCAGCATATTTCTTCTCCATCAAATCCGTGAAGTGGCGCCTGGAGGGAAGTGTATACCCTGGGTGTAATGCATTGATTTATCTCACGGAAGCCTTGACCCTCCACAATAGCAAGGGGTCTCATGTCCTTGATAATCATTTGCAAGATGCTGTCATTAAGTTCATCAGGCATCTGGGGTGTGCATGGTTTTGGGTTCCTCTTTTGTAAAAACTCCTTCACACTGTTTTGCCTCATCCCGAAAGAGATACAAAGCACATTACAATAATGATGAGTGGTATTTTAAAACAAGTCTACATTTCCACATCACTGCTGTGTTATGATATTATAATAACAATAATAATGTACCCTATTTGTTAGATGTATGATCAGAAAAATACTTGGCCTCAAATTCAAAAGAATTGCTGTGATACATAGATTAATTGAATCATTGAATGTCAAGTCAACCCTTTCTCTGAACTGAAGAATTACTAGCCTATTAACATGAAATGGTTATGATATGGATTTATTTAATCACTGGAGTAATGCAGTTGATTCACTGGCAAATGTGTTTTTGCATCAGTATGGAGCAAGGAATTTTTTTTACAGTTGTAACAACAGTGTATAATGTTAGTTCAAGCAATTATGGCCTTTCTCATTATGGCCTTTAAAGTTAACAGAAAATATAAAAGGTCTGAATAAAGTTGGATGTCACATGGTGTAATGTTAGCTACATTAGCAGCGGTGCCGAAATTACTTTTAACATGAGGGAAGTGAATACTACTAACACACCCGTTTCATGTGTTGATAATCTCATGCTTGGTAAACAGGACTTAAGGTGCTGTCTTGCTGCCATCTTGACGAAGCGTTCCGGGATGTTTCGTTTCAGGTGTTGATTCATAGCAGTTGTACTGCTGTGAAAAGACATTTCTGACTTGCATAGATTACAGACCACCAGATTGTTGGGTCTCTGTTTAAAATACTCCCACACTTTTGATGATTGTGGGGGAGGTCTTTTAGCTGCAGGGCCAGGTTGCTCTACACTTGCAGACATTTTACCATTACTTGCCAAGTCGACGCACTTTTTGAAAATCGACGTATTTACTTAACCGATGACGTCGACGCGTCGCCCCAGCCCTACCTGTTATGTATGTTTACGTATGTAACAGATGTCTGTGTGATAAAATTGCTGAGTAGTGAAGCTGTGGGTGAAGATTGTATTTCTTGGATGGCTTGTAATTCCAAAGACTCAAATAAAACTATGTTAAACATGTATTACTTCTCATTATTGACCCATTGCTCTACGATGTCTGAACAATTAATGAAAAGTATTTACTATGACCCGTCAAACCCTTGTGCTTATGTGGGTAGAGAGGGTTTGAAAAGAGCGTACTTAGAGAAAACCTGGGAGATCCTTGTACCGATATGTACCTGCAGGGGCGCTGTTGACATATATATATATATATCTATCGGAGCATGAGGCGCAATAAAGGGCCTTTTTACCAAGTGAGCCAGTGTCAGTGTCCATAACAATACATGGTACCAGGAGTAAAACGGCTTGCTTCAAAATGAGCATAAGTAGTATCAGACAGCCAGATGAACTAAAACTAGGAGGTAATGTTCACGAGAACTGGAAATTCTTCAGGCAGAGTTTTGAGCTTTATATGCTGGCTATAGGTCTGGACAAAGGAAATGACCAGCCGAAAAATTGCACTTCTCACAGTGGCGGGACGTGCTGCAATGGACGTCTACAACATTTTGTTTTTCCAGAGGACGAAAGAGATAATTATACAGCAGTTATGACAAGGTTGAAGGAATTTTGCACTCCAAGGACAAATGAAATGTACGAACGGTATGTTTTTCACAACCGAATGCAGAAGGAGTCAGAATCAATTAAACAGTACGCTGCAGAATTGCGTCTGAAAAGTCAGTCATGTAATTTTGACACTGTGATTCCATGATAAGGGATCAAATAGTCATAGGCATTTTAGACAAAAAAGTGAGGATGTCATTACTTAAAGAGGCAGATCTGAGTTTGGAAATGTCTATTCGGATTTGTCAAGCGTCTGAGAGCGCGAAACTGCAGCTAAAGTCTTTCGATGGTGACCACTAGCCTGCGATTGTAGACGCCGTGCACACACGTGCTAAGGGGGAAAGCAAAAGGAAACCTCACAAGGTCCGGACCAAACCGGACATCATAGACTGTGACAGATGCGGTAGTAAACATGCATTAAAGAAATGCCCAGCGTATGGCAAAGACTGCCACAAATGTGGGGGAAACAATCACTTTGCAAAGTGCTGCTTCTCCAAGAAGAAAATACAAGTAGTGGAGCAAGGCAGCGATAGCAGGGATGATGAGACATTCCTAGTAGAGACTGTTGCGAACCAGGGAAACACCAAGGAGGAGTGGATAGCTCATTTAAGAAATCAACGGAACTACAATTTCTTTGAAATTGGACACTGGAGCCCAGGTGAACATATTGCGAATGAAATAGTTCAGACTTGGTAAAAAGCCCGAAGTACACAGCAAAAATATAAATCTGAGAACGTACAATGACGCGCAGATTCCAACAAGAGTGGTATGTAGAGTCACACTGTCAAGAAAGGGACACAGTCAAAACCATGTTTCTTCTCCAAACTAGATATATCGTCAGGATTTTACCAAATAGTCCTAGATGAGGAAAGCACTAAATTCTGTACGTTCAACACACCATTTGGAAGATACTGTTTCCGTAGACTACCATTTGGAATTTCCTCGGCTCCTGAGATATTCCACAGGACAGTTCAGCAGCTGTTTGGTGGTATGGAAGGTGTAGGAGTATTTCTCAATGACATAATTGTATGGGGGGGGAAACAAAAGCAGTACACAATGAAAGACTAAGCAGGGTATTAGAACAGGCAAGGAAGTCCGGGCTAAAACTGAATAGGCAGAAGTGTGAGTTTGGGGTGACTGAGATCAAGTGCCTAGGCGACAAGTTGTCAGCAGCGGGAATACAGCCTGATCCTGAAAAGACGAGCAATAGTTGACATGCCAGTGTCAAGAGACAAGACAGAGTTGCAGAGAGCCCTAGGGTTAGTTAACTACATGGGAAAGTTTATCCCTAACTTATCAGTCAACACTAAAGCACTGCGCAGCTTACTCGAAAACAACAATGAGTGGCAGTGAAAGCATGATCATGCTAGAGAATGGGATGTAATAAAAAACAGTCTGATCCAGGAGCCAGTGCTGAAATACTATGATGCTGACAAACCTGTGAAAGGGTCAACTGACGTGTCAAAAGATCAGTATTGCTACAGTTGCATGGCACAGACTGGTTTCCAGTAGCTTACACATCCAGAACTATGACAGCAGCGGAAAAGAATTATGCACAAATAGAAAAAGAGACTTTGGGTGGGGTTTTCGGCTGTGAAAGGTTCCATGAGTATGTTTACGTCAGAGAAGTGACAATAGAGACCGATCACAAACCACTAATAGCGATTTCGGGGAAAGCACTTGGGGATGCGCCGCCACGCATTCAGCATCTCCTGCTACGGCTGCAGAAATACCACATGACGTTTGAGTTCACACCTGGTAAGCTTTTGATAGTGACCGATGTACTCAGCAGGGCTATTCTGAGTGATACAGGTCTATACAATGGCGAAATAGATGTTCAGATTCATGTGGACTGCATACAAGCCCAGTTACCTGTGTCCAAGGACAAATGGAAACAGATTGCAGCCGCAGCCGCGAGCGATAGAGAGCTGCAAGAGATCATACACAGGATACACTCACCTGGAGACGTGAGGCTACCCAATCCGTTTCAGCACTACAGAGATGAGCTGTCAGTGATCAACGGAGTTCTCCTGAAAGGTAGCCAAATAATAATTCCCACGTCCATGAGATCATAAATGGCCAAGTTATTACACGAAGGCCATTTGGGCGTAGAGAAATGCAAAAGACAGGCTTGTGATGTTATGTTTTGGCCATATATGAACAGAGACATTGAGACAGTCATACAGCGATGTGACATTTGCCAACAACATAGGTATAGGCACCCAAAAGAGCCCCTTAGGGCCCACAGCAAACCAAACGAACCCTGGAGGAAGGTTGGCATGGATTTGTTTCAACTTAAAATACATGACTAGTCATCATAGACAATCACTCTATCCCGAGTATGTGTCATTGCCAGACACCATGGCAAGGCAAGTAGTTTTACACACAAAGGCCATCTTTGCGAGGCATGGCATTCCAGCCATTCTGGTGAGTGATAATTGACTGCAGTTCAGCAGCAGGGAGTTTAAAGTTTTTGCAGAAGAATACGGATTTGAACATGTTACTTCGAGCCCACTTTACCCGCAGTCGAATGGGCTAGCCGAAAAAGGGGTGCAGATTGTGAAAAGACTGTTAGGGAAGGCAGCTGAAGCAGACGAGGATCCTTATCTCGCCCTCTTAAACTGCAGGGCATCACCACTTGAATGCGGCAAATCTCCAGCGGGGTTGCTCATGAATAGAAAGCTCAAAACAAAACTACCGCCTGCCGACCAACTACTTCAACGTACGGCTCAGTCCTCACAGAGAACTCACAAAACAAACCAGGCTTATGACAAAGGGGCATGGCCTCTATGCCCACTTAAACGGGAGGACTTGGTGCGAGTCAGAGGTGAGGGACATTGGGGACCGGTCGCAAGGGTTCTCAAAGAGACAACACCAAGGTCATTTGAGGTACTGACAGAGCATGGCAGCACACTGTAGGAATCGGAGGCATCTGCTAAAAATGCCACAAACGGAATTTCATGGTCCAGAGAGCTGTAAGGGTGCAGAGGTGCCGGGAGAACAGCACAGTGGGCAAAATGGGATCACTGGACACTCCAACTGACTTTCACGGGTCCCCTATCAAACCACATGTTCTGGGGGCAGCGGGTGGAGAAAGGCCAAGGAGAACAATTGTCAAACCCAAGAAGTTAATTGAAGAGTAATGGCGAAGCAGTAAGCACAGAGAGAGTTGGTCTTGATATACGTTGTTAATCTTACTAAAGTTACTTGGGTCCAATACCTCAGAAGGTTCAAAGGTTTTACTTGTTTGATGAATGACTGTTGATATTCGTTATCTATGCATAATCATATTGGTAATTATTTTGCTCGGTGTGAGTTTCTGTTTTGGATTGTGGGTATTTGTTAACTGTTTTCTGTTGTTATAGAAAACGGGAGATGTACCGATATGTACCTGCAGGGGCGCTGTTGACATATATATCGGAGCGTGATGAGCAATAAAGGGCCTCTTTCCAAGTGAGCCAGTGTCAGTGTCCATAACAATACAATCCTCAAAAATGGCGAGGGAAATGACTGGCTACTCGCCCAGGATACATACACGCTACACAAGCCTGTAGCTATACAATTTCAAAGAAATAGAGTTATTGTTCATGATATAAATTCACAATTTCAGCTGTATTTGGTTGACATGAGTGTTTATATTGTGGAAAACGATAACATGAAATTTGTGTTAACATGCATAGATATATTTAGTAAATACGCATGGATTCGTGTGCTGTGAAATAAAAGCGCTATCGAAGTAAAGTGAGCATTTGAAGACATATTAAAAGAAGGAAGAACCCCCAAAAAGTCCAAATGGACAAGGGGAAGGAGTTTTTTAATTCACATCTTGAATTGTTAATAATAAAGAACTACAAGATAAAACATTTTGCTACAGGAAATGATGTCAAAGCGAGTATTGTTGAGATATTTAATAAACCAATTAAATCACGAATGTGGCGGTATCTCACAGCTGCCAACACTAGGGGTGGGATGATATGAGAATTTCATGCCACGATTATCCTGGCCAAGATTATCCCAATTAATAACAATCTCACTAACAACTCTGGTTTCTAGCTCAAAACAGCTGATCAGATATTCTTCCATTACATAAATATTGTTCTTGTGCATTTAAAAAGCCATTACAATAAAATCATTATTAAAAACCTTCTTTGATAATTAACGTATACTCTAATAACATGTAAATCTCTAAATGTATATGGTTGCCAGCTTCATTGAAAATACATTGCAGAGGATGTTTAGTGGCATTTAGAAATGCCATTTGTACTGCATTTGCCTTCATTGCACATCTATACACTGCACATCTGTAACATACATTATACTTAATACAAGTACATTTTCTGCCCTCTTCTATTCACACTTATTGCTAGATGCTAACTGCATTTTGTTGTACTGTACTTGTACTTGTTCAGTGAACAAAGTTGCATCTAATCTTAAAAAAAAATTATTGAGATATGCGCTCCACCTGTTAAATAAAACAAGTATCAGGAACACTTCGGAGACTGGCAAGAGATATTTCAAGTCACTTATCTGAGGATCACTGGTGAAAATAGATTTAATTTCTTACCGGTACTGACCTGTGGGTGCATGCACTAATATGCGCATTTTATGTGCCTTATTAGCTAAGGATAGGCCTACAGCTCTGGAAACAAATTAAAAGACCACTGCTCCTTTTTCTTTCCTTTCCAAAAAAGTAGAAAGGGAAGGTTTTGAGTGAGGAACAGAAGGTTTAAAATCAAGAGACCACTGCAAATTGAATGCTTCTGTTCCTCACTCAAAACTTTCCTTTTCAAATTTTTTGGAAAGGAAAGAAAAAGGTGCAGTGGTCTCTTAATTTGTTTCCGGGGCTGTATTTGATGTGTCGATTCTTTGTAATAAATTTATAAATCATTATAACAGCTCCCCGTTATGTTGTGTGCGTCATGTATTGTGCAGATCATGCAGATCGACAATGTTATTTTGGCCCGTGAAAATGATATTCTGTTTGTCTTCTTTTGTCATGTTCAGTAGGATAGCGTTAACAATTAGCATAACAATATAAACGAAATTATAATTAGAAAGAGGAATGTATAATGTATATCCTATTCATATTTTCTACAATTTGCAGTTTAACAGGTTTTTTCTACATGCATCTCTCGTAGCTGCATGTCTTCTAGGATAAATATCATTGGTCTGTTTGAGCTCAACATTGTTTCAACAGCTTATTTTCCGCGGTAATGGAATGGACACGTATTTGCATATAGCGGGAAGTGGAGACGTGATCGGAACCTTTTTTTTTGTAACCTACTAAGTGTAGCGGTTAGACTAGCCTACTATTGTAAAGGAATTGGAAAACTATTTTATTCTTTGTATCATTCTCCATCGCAATGAATAGCCTATAACACTGTTGTCTTTGTGTGTGAGGTGATGATAATATAGAAGAACCTTAACTCTTGAGGGTCGTTCATTTTAATTAGCCTAATATCAGACACCCCACACACACCATTATAGCCTACACATGTACACAGGCCAGGTGGGCTTAATTCGTGCTCAAGCTCCTATTCAACAAATAAATGAAAATGCACGCATTAGAGTGTGAGCGAGATACGTTTGTACACACTCTCTTCTTGGCTCCACCTTTTAAAATAGGAACGTCTTTATGGAAATACTAAATTGTAGATTGTGAGATATCTGAGACTGACCCAGCTATACTAATATAAAATGCAGGTGCAACATCAATGGCCACTGCCAGACAGGTTAAAACAATTTAGCGGACTTATGTAGCCTTTTTATCTTCCGGACAAATTTTCTGTCTGGTATCCAAATTATTTGACAAAAATTAAGATCTGATTATCCCTCATCCTTGGCATATTTCAGATTGGATATTGCCAACTTCAGATATCAGTCGGATTGGGTATTGATTTTACAACAAATCAGACGGATGTTTTGGTATCGGATAAAAATGTCACGGATACAGTTCGGCAGGGATATATATTTCGTGATACCACGAAGACCTCAACATTAGGACACTTCCTAGGCGGACAGTGAAGCACATTCAAGTGGTTCTAAGACGTTTATTCTTGCGTATCCCCCGGGAAGAGACCGATAATAGGCTGATGGAAATAATGGGTCTTTTCGAAATTTAAGATTACATTCTTGCAATGGAGAGTTTGGAGAGTTTTTTTTAGTGAAATCTATAATACAATTAGTTCGTATTTTATGTGCCTCATTAGCCAACGATAGGCCTATTTGATGTGTCGATTCTTCATAATAACTATATAATTCATTATAACAGCTCCCGGTTATGTTGTGTGCATCATGTATTGTGCAGGTCATGTAGATAGTCAGTGTTATTTTGGCCCATGCAAATGATATTCTGTTTGCCTACTCCTGTCACTTTCAGTAGGAAAGCATTTACAATTAGCCTACAATATAAACAGAATTATAATTATAAAATCAAAAGAGATATGTGTATAATGTATGTCCTTTTGTCCTTTTTTCTGCATGCATTGTAGCTGCATGTCTTCTAGGATATCATTGGTTTGTTTGAGCTCAACATTGTTTCAAATGCTTATTTTCCGTGGTAATGGAATGGACAGGTATTTGCGGGGGAGTGGAGATGTGATCAGAAGCTTTTTTTTGTAGACTGCTAAGTGCAGTGGTTAGACTAGTACTGATGTAAAGGAATTGGAAAACTAGTTTATTCTTTACGTCATTACAATACAATCCCAACTCATAACAACATTTAAGAATTTAATTTCGATTTTTATTGTAATTGACAATATTCTTCTATTTAAGCTAGCAGAGCCATTTGGCTTCATTGACCTTGCATTGCAGAGGATGTTTAGTGGCTTAGTATAACGTGAGATGAGATGTGCGCTCCACTTGTAAAATAAAACAAGCAGTCAGGGAAACTTCAGCGACTGGCAGAACTTTTTCAAGTCACTCGTGAGGATTATTCTGATTTACGATTATCCCGATTATGGAATTTCTCCACGATTTCATAATCATGAGTATTTTCCATCGCGATTAGTACTAAAATCATCTATCGTCCTATCCCTAGCCAACACTCATCACTATGTTGAGGTTATTCAAGATTTAGTTCATGGTTATAACCATAGCTACCATTGATCTATTAAGATGAAGCCTGTTGACGTTTGTGAAGAAAATGTTAGACTAGTTCTTAAGAACCTGTATGGTGCAACAATGATGAGAAATGGTAATCAAAGTTACAAGTTCCGAGTTGGAGATACTGTGAGACTCTCAAAGTTGAGAGTGGCGTTTACCAAAGGCTATGAAAAAGGGCACACATATGAATATTTGACAATAACAGAATGCATTTCGCGGGTACCTCCTGTATATAGAATAAAAGATTACAATGGTGATGTGATCGTTGGGACCTTTTATGAACAGGAATTACTGAAAATAATCGTGGCTAAGGGTAAATTTTTGAAGTGGAAAAAGTTCTGGATGGAAAAGTACAGAAAGGGAAGAAAATGAGACTTGTGAAATGGCTTGGTTGGCGTGAGAAATTCAACAGTTGGATAGCATCAGAACAAGTCCTTGACCTACAAACTGGATAAAACACTAGGATTTGCAGGATCACGTCTTTTACATCGACTGTGATCACCATGGGTGATGGCGGTTTCTACATAACGCTGCCTAATAACTCATCGAGACATATCTATCCAAACAATTTAAGTTCGAGCTATACCACAAAATTTGCCAAAGGTATAGATTTGCAAGGTGATAGGAAAGTGGCTTTGATCAAATTCCTATACCCGCATACATAGAAGACTTTTACATGAGGTGAAAACACATTTGAACTACATGACTCGAAACACGACAAAACTTGGAAATATGAACTCACCATATTTATAAATAGAATGTTTCTAAAAGGGGAGCCCCATTTTAGTATAAAATTTAGCGCAAAGTTGGAACAGATATTAGGCTTAAAACCAGGCGAATGGTGGTATGCCCCATGGTACACCCCATTCCCCACAGATATTCTGGCAGGGTTTAACACCCTATACATCTATACAGATATAATTATCAAAGAGTTGGGGACAGCCATGTCCCACTGTTGAGAACTGTACATATTGCAGGGGAAAAAGAACGAAGTTGTCACAGTGACGTACAACAAGCCACACTACGTACCTCTTAGTAAGAGTCAGTTTGATGAGATCTGTATTGAAGTAAAATCTGATCAGAATCAGTTGGTTTCATTCGTAGTGGGAAAGGTGATTGCAAAACCACACTTCAGACACGTCAGACATTCTTTTAGACCATAAGATGCAGCCACAGAAATTCAAAGCTTTGTTGCATACTACACAACACAGGCCGGTAACGGTTTACCAGGGTATCATGGTAGCGCTGCAATGTATGGGGCTGGTCTAGAGGGCCTTTTTCGAGGGCTTTTCCGGATGGCTATACCTTTGTTGAAGCGTGGGTTCTCAATAGCTAAACCACATTTGAAAAATGCAGCCAGGAATATAGTTGGCGAGGTTGTCAGCAATGTTATGGCATGCCAAACAAAACAGCAGGATGGATCAGGATTGATGGTTATGACTCGAGGTGTTAGAAACAGACCACCTGGTAGGAGGAGCCTACCAAAGAGTAATAAAACGCAAGAATGAGACAAAAACAAGAGCCACGGTTAAAAGAAAACATCCCGCTTGGAGCACACTCAAAGGGAACATCGCAAGGTTGAATGTAAAGGACCCCAGATCTGGGGTACTTAGAACCTTAGAACAGTTCCCCCTTTCATATATGCTGTGGTAGTTGCTGATCTCCCCTCTCCGGCAGAGTACTACTACTGTGTACTACTACTGTGCTTGAGATAAAGCGTCCAGTTCGGTACCAAATGAATTGTTAGGTTCTTAGAACCTTAACCAGTCTATTGGCAATGTTATGCGATCATGTATGACTGATAAAACGTATAGATTGTCCGGAAAGTCTGGATGCGTATTTACGCGATGGATGTCCTATTTTCGTCAAGCGTTCCGTTAGAGTTGAAGCTAATGCTCAGTTAGCATAGCTTTGGGTTGGATTGACAAGTCTAGTAGCCATTTAGATTGTCCCTTCAGTGGTAGGCAGATTTCCCAGGCGGGGGAGGGCCTCTATATGGCTCCTCATTGCGTAATAGGTCGAAGGTCCCGTGGAAAGTCAATGGGATCAGAATGTTTGTGTTTTTATTGTAGAAAATGGTTTTCTGTACTAAACAAATAGCATTAAAAACATTACAGATGTACATCAAACAGTGGAATGATGAAATTTACAGATTTGAAGTAAAGGGACACTTGGAAATGTCTCTTGACACCACTTACTAAAATAGCTGCCCGGATCTAGCACTTATGTCTATCAATCCCCAGTTCCTTTCTGATAATGTTGACATGTTTGGGTAACCATAGGATGTGTGTATAGCTGAGAATATCAATATTTGAGTTTTAGCCTGTCCATGAAAGAATTGAAAAAGTAAAAAATTTGTGTGTGTTCTAGCTTGTGCCTGAAAACCTTCTTTCTTCCAATCTACATTCTGATAATCCCCTCATAATCTCCCAGGTGTATTTTATACAGAATATCTTCACTGTGCATGACCTGACAACATATGTGCACATAAATTGCAGTTATAATGGGCAAGGGCAGTATAGGCGGAAATCTCAATTTCTTCATTTACACTCAAGAGGATTTATTAAGAACATATTTTAGGAAGATGGCACTCCTACACCGTATGTCTGGTGAATGTATGAAAACAGAGTTGGATTTATTCACAGTTCCTTTCACACAGACATCTTTTGAGAAAAATTCATCATTAAAATACCAACCCTATCAGCAATATCAGATGCAGCCCCTCTGGAGTTCTTTATTGCAGGAAATGGCAAAGACTATGTTGACCTAAACAATACTTTGTTGTACATATGGGTAAAAGTCACTAAACTGGACGGAACTAATATTGATGCCGGAGCATGTGTTGGGGTTATCAATTAACCGATTGCCAAACTATTTTCACAAGTGAATGTCTCCTTGGGTGATTGTTTAATTAGCCAGAGTAGCAATACATACCCCTACAGAGCTTTTATAGAGAGCATTCTAAATTATGGATGTGATACATTAAAGACACAATTTTCAGCTGGTTTGTTTTTCAAAGATGCCGCAGGTCACATAGATGTTATGGACCCTGCAGGAGAGAACGATGGACTCACGAAAAGGGCTGTCTATTCAGCGGATAGTACAACATTTGAAATGATCGGCCTTGTTCATAGTGATATCTTCTTTCAAGAGAAACTCATGTTAAACAGCATGGACAATAAAGGTTAGGATGGTATGCTGTAAAGACGAGTTCTGCCTCATGAGGGCAGGGGATGTGTGTTATCGTCTGCATATATTATCTGCATCACTCTTTGTCAAGAAAGTGACTGTATCACCAGCCGTGAAACTTGGACATGTTCAAGCGCTACTCTCAACCCCTGCCAAGTACCCAATTGAAAGTGTGTATGAAGACATTTAGTTTACCGGCGGGGGGTTGCGTTTGCAACCGGGAAAACCTATTTTTAGGAACCCTGCTAAACTGTATTGTCGTTGAATTGGTGGAAAATGACAGTTTTACACAAAAAAAATCAATTTTATTTCAAACATTATAATTTTGAGTTTATGGCTATGTATGTAGATGGTCAGCAATTTCTTAGCAAACCAATCCAACCAGATTACACATCGGGGTCAACAGTGCGGAATTTTACCAATTGGCCTTAGCTTCAGGAAAACACCTAAAGGACCAAGCCATGGCTATTGACAGGTCTGACTACTTACACAGCTTTGCACCTTTATGCATTCAACTGCTCACCAAATGAGGAATGCGGTCAGCACCTATCCCTGATCAAGTCAGGGAATATACGACTTGAGATGAGGTTCAGACAACCATTGCCCCATACAATTAATTTGGTTGTTTCCATTTTTGACTCCATTATCGAAGTGTCAAACCGGAGACAGGTCAGGGTTGACTACTATTAGGAAACAACCAAACGGTGTGGATATAAATAGCGCAGAGTTGATTGGTGTGGTGAAGCAATTTTCATCTAGGACTCATTTCTATGGCATGCGACCAACTACCTAGTGGACCAATCCGAGGTGTTGCATCAATGATGATTGTTAATACACATCCAGATTTTATGTATTTTCCCAAGTCAATCAGTGCATTTCTGCAAACCTGTGTGAATGTGGAATACAGTTCAAAACAAGTCCAGGACATGATTTCAAGCACTTGTGGACAACATTGTGTATTCTATCTCTATCTACTGACATGAGGTCTGAGTTATAAAGATGCTATGTCTTTTTAAATTGATGAATTATGAAAAAATTATGTGCTCCTCTCAAAGTTTGTATGTAAGATGTACCAGAGTAAACGTAATAAACAAATGTTTAATTGCATAGAACATGCTCAATCTTGTGAATCGTTTAATATGTGTCATCGTTGTTGAAGAAATAGAGATGTAAAAGTAAATCATGTTTGTCTGCTTTATTATTCAAAAATAAAACCAATCGTAAAACAACATCGATGTTTACATAATATTTTTCATACAACAATTATTCAAGGTTAAACATACACATTGGCAACCGAATCACAAACATAATTAAAAACAAATAAAATAAAGGCATCAAACATCAAAATGTACACCATTCTTTGGGGTTTATGTTAGGGGTTACAAACAAAGCTTTGGTTGGTTGATAATCAGTTGCAGAAGCCTTGTCACTACACACAAGGGGTAGGTGTCTGGGGTATGGGTAAATTATCCATTGTGTCGCGAGGGGTTTGTTTATACAAATTTTACGCCTTACAAACTAATTTGGAGTAGTTGTAAAAGGCATGTTGAGACATGCCATGGCCTCTAAAAACTCCTCCCACCCCAAAGGCCTTCTAGCGTCAGCAATTTTATTGGCTGCTGTCACACTTTTAACCAGATCCAACAGGTGTGAACCGTTGATTATCTCTCCTTTGAAAATGAATTCACCATTTGAAGTCCATGAAGTCAAATCTTTAGACCTGAGCCTTCTATTCAGAATATATTCAACATTCTCCTTCATGTTTCCTCATGTTTACTACATCAGCCCCAGTCTCAGACCCGGGCAGACTTAAATTCAGTGTATTTGTGTCAAGATCCCCCTGCCTAACAACAGTCAAGAATCTTTGTAAAATGGCAGAGTATCTTTTAGCTTTCTCATGTAAATCCAGTCTTCAACAATATATTGCGAATCGATGAGTCCAAGTCATTTTCAATAGATTGTCTTACATCGGTGCTAGTCATTTTGGATTCTCGCAGTTTTTCTAACTGATGTTGCAGCACCAGAAACATTTTCTGAGCGTGATCCATGTTGTTGAACCATGTCTCGATGCAATTAGACTGGTTAGGAAAGGAATTGCTATGCTTAGTAACTGTAGTAGAAAACCTCCAGATTAGTTGATGGTTTTTCTTTTCTTTGCAACTGAAGTGTTCTTTCTAGACACGTATATAATGTTGGATTTTTGTCTCTTTACTTTTCGGAGCTGCGATTCTATTAAGGGTATATTACCGCGCCTTAGATTAAGAGCTATTTCACAGAGTGATAGAATGATGTCGGTGGAAGCTGATTCTAAAAATAACTTTTCGTTGACTCGCCAGTGCCTTAAATAGCATCTTCAAATGTGGTACATTTCAAACTTTCTTAGGAACGTACACGACAGGCCAATCCCCGGAAAATAACCCCGTTCTCAGACGGTAGTCTACTGGTGTTTTAGCTTTAAAGTCAATAAGTAAATAACCAAAGGGTGGATGTGTTGCATCTGTAAAATTCTCCATGAAGAACCAAGAAAGACCGGGGTATATCTGTCTGACTAAAATACTACTCTGCTGATTGCCACGGGGGTTATTAAACAAGATGAGATAATTTGTGTTCAAGTTAATAGTTCTACTAGGTTTGCCTTTAACAAACATGTTTTGGACAAGGTAAAAAGGCCTCAGGTTACGGAGGTGTGAATATTGTGTGAAAACTCTCTCCATCTCCAAACTCTCTGATGCACATTTCATTAAATCATCAATAATTAACACTAGAACCGCCAGGCCTTTTTGACCCCCAGTAACTGCCAGAGCCGAACTCCGTGTGGCGTCATTAGCATACGAATCGTCCCTATTAGCATGGACATTTTCCTCCGCAGCATCACCATCCAGCCAGAGCATCAGTTCATCTACTGGGTCATTATGTAGAATAGTCTTAACTATATAGAATTACAGAATTTGTTTGTTTAAAATGGTTAATGAATTTGAAAAATGCAAGAATGTCTTTGTATTGAAGGTCATTTAAAAAGCGACTAAAAAAAGAATACATAGAAAAAGACGAGGTCCAAAATGAATAGGCTGTGAACAGCGCATCTTTGCGTGTCTCTCCCGGGGGTTGTAGTGGGCATTCGAGTTGATTTCAACGCCAATGCATAGCTCTAGTCTCCTAGATTACTGGCATATAATATGTTTCATCAATAAGGTGACATCAATAAGTTACCGAAAACCCAAGTGGAGCTATTAGAAAAAGACGAGGTCCAAAATGAATAGGCTGTGAACGGCACGTCTTTGCAGGTTTCTCCCACGGTTTCTAGTGAGGCTATCGAGTTGATTTCATTGCCGTAAATCGAAAAACCCAAGAGGAGTTATTAGAAAAAGACGAGATATTGTTGAAATTTCGTTTTGTGAATTATTATTTGGCCTAATACTTTTGTCGAATATTAATCTTCAGTAAAATAAGCAAAGAAAATTCAAAGAGAGACAATAGGATGTGTGCGCGATTTAGTTTCTCTTTCCCTCCTAAAATAATGTAGATTTACATTTGATGAATTAGCCTCCACAATCAGTTGAAACTCCTAATTGAAAAACGGTAACCTATGTGATAAGTAGCCTATATCATGTGTATTATGTTTCAGTAATAGCCTAATTTAGTTTTCATTCATCTGGGAGTATCGCGCATTCATCCATTGACGTCATGCATTCAGTGAGGGGTGATTAGTGCCTGGGTACCATTTGGGTACCAACGCTAAGTGGCGTGGGCTGTTGGCGGATTAAGTTGGAAAACAGGGTAAAAAAGCAGGTAAATAGTCTCTAAATAGTTTTCTGTTCATCAGTTTAGAATTCTGACAACGGAACAATGTTATGTACGCCTATTTAGGAAAAGTTGTGGAAGGATGTAGCTTTCAAAATGGCAGTTTTATTTTAATTACAAACTCAAACGCCAATTGGCGTAGGCATTTGGCGGTTCTAGTGTTAAAATGTTGTTTTTCTGAATCTGTAACAGATTGTCATCACATAGCAATGTAGGTAGACCTTCTATAAAAGTAATCTCCCTCGACTTCAAATTTAGTCATACAGCAGTTGCCAACATGAATAAACCCAGACAATACTCCGAATTTCTTTCAAGGACACAATGTTAGCATTATCCAACAATATTTTCACAAAATACTTTTTAACCGAATTACTGGGGCATCTAATGACACAGCTGAATGGGTGTTGCATTTGCGGGTCAAAACTGCTATGGTCACTATCCATCCTAGAATGTGTTTTAGTACCCGTAAGGCCTTGTGTTGTAATCAGGGAGCAGTACACGCTTGTTGTACACAACTCTGAAATGCTTAGACACTATTCGGTTTTTCAGTGTGAATGCTCTTTTATCTCTCACACTTGGGTCTGCATTAGCAAGGATGTGATCACCACCTTCGCCTCGTACATCAACCAGTCTTGTTAGCGTCTCCAAATTAACAGTGGTTGTGTTGTAGCTGTTGAGAGTAATGCCTTTTGCTTTGAGGCATGTCAATCCTTTAACGGTTTTGTAACCGTATGTCTTTGGCCCACCACTGACAAATTGTGCTATGCTGTCACAGTCTGGTAACTCATCTGTCAAGTCACCCTAGAATGGCCCCAGAGGGGTTACCCAACCCCCGGGGTGTGTGACAAAGATCACTGAATCAGTATCTGTATAGAGCACACGTCTATCCAACTTCTCCAAGGGTGAATACAACTTGAGTCCAGCATAAGCCGTTGTGAAAGCAGCAATAAAAATGTTTGCTGTTACGTGGTTTGATTGGTGTCGGCTTTGTATAACGCCACTGTAC
This sequence comes from Esox masquinongy, assembly GCA_016801175.1. Taxonomy (NCBI): domain Eukaryota; kingdom Metazoa; phylum Chordata; class Actinopteri; order Esociformes; family Esocidae; genus Esox; species Esox masquinongy. The sequence goes on along the minus strand of JACXGI010011114.1, from coordinate 7,423 downwards.
CATCGCAACTGTCTCTGAGATGAGAGAGAAATTACTAACTTCTATTTCACTGGAAATAAGGTAGTGGCTAAACTCCTCAGGATCTGTAATTGGCATTGTGTTCATAAGGTTAGTCCACTCACCCATCTTACTCCAAAGACTATTCATTGCCAATATAGCCAAAGATAGCCTAGCACTTTTACAACAATGTTTTCCTTGTCAAGCTGCACACCCTCCTTTTTATGATATTCACGAATATACTGTTCTTTATCATCATCATCATCCACTGATGGCGGGAAGCCGCTAGGTTCCTGCTTGTGCTTCAGGAATGTTCTCATGTAATCTGCAAAAAGATTATCTGATGTCCTGGTGAAATCCCAGACTTCGAATATGTTCACAATGCGATAACCTTTCTCAACAGCCTTAACCAGCTCAATAGAAACCCAGGTAACAGTTAAAGCTCTTTCTGAATCAGTATGTAAACAATCGGTTACCTGGTCTTCAGACTCTGCATGTGATCTACACAAGGGAAAGAACAGCTTACCACCAAACCTGTGCGGTAAAACGGGGTGGTAAAGGCCTTTCGGCGGACACATGGTAGCCCTAACAACACAAAAGTAGGTGTCTATGATTTTAAATCTCGAAAGATTATATTTGGATGCCCAATTGGATACGTTTGTCTTGATGCACAATAGGTAAAGACTACAGACATCGTTGTACTGAATAGTCTCACCTTCTTGAGGAATAAACTTCAAATGAATGGCGTTGGTGCGACCACCAAAAAGAGCATCCCATGGGTCAAGGCGCTCTACAGCATCAAAGGTCTTCAAGAAAGCCTGGACATCTTGGGATGTGTTTGTAAGGTGATTCCATTCACACTCCCATATGTACTTAACATGTACGTTGCGTTGTTCTTTAAATGCTTCAAGCTTTACTAGCCATTGCTGGTGCATCAACCCGTACAGAATGCTCTATCAATATATTTTCACCAGAGGCCTGATATTCAAGCCATTGTATCGAGCTGTTTGAGAATGTCTTCTGACAACGATTGTAGTTGTCCAAGGGTACCAAGGCAATGGTGTCCTTGGTGAGGAATCTGTTGCAAAAGACTGTCGTGCCAACCGAAGCAATCATAATTGATCAGAAGGGGTCAACACCACCACATGCCAGGAACTCGAGTCTGAAACGCATACAACCCTCTCTCAAGATGACCTCATCATTCACGCAGTAAGCCTTTATTTCATCCTTCAAGACAAAGGTGTCTGTGGAAACCGACACTAACAAGTTCAGTGAGAGTCTGTCTGATGAGCAGGTTCAGAAAACCTTTTTTTATAGATAATGTGTTACAACATCTCACAAAATAACTGACATTTCATCAATACATGTTAATCTGGCCTAAACCAGTTAGGTTTATTCCTCTTATCAGTTTCTCTCTCTGCCCAAGGTTTCACCCAAATGCAGGTTGCCCACTTGCATTTTACAAATACCTCTCGACTTCAGTTGTCCACCCATGTCTTGTCCCCCTCTTACTTACGACACCACTAACATATCTTGCATTCTTCCAACTTGGCAAAATACAGGTTTGGTACCTTTGTAATTAACCCAATACTAAATCCCCTACACATCTGTAGAAGTCACTAATACATTAGTTCAACTAATTTCTATAACACCATCCCGTGTTCGATGAATGACAACAATTTTAGACCCTGTCATTTCTTCAAACCGAACAATATCTGTGAATGTCACACAATCATCTAACGCTAAACCAGCCCCCACATGTAGCTCACGACCACTAACCAGGACCTCAGCATATGTGTACTGTGGTTTCAACATACCCATTAAACAACGGAAAAACATTTAGAATCATCATTCACAACCACAAATAAATGTTTTCTTTTTTTTATTGCTAATCTGATCTATCAATAGTGTTTGAGATTTACGCAGTGGGGCACCACCCTCACGGTTGTTCACAATTTGTACCACTTGCTCTAGTGATTCATCAATCAAAATCTCTGCATTACTTTGCATAACACTTTCAAGTAAATGACCAGACGTGTGTTCATTATATTCATCAGCTCTCATGGTCACGTGTACCGAGAGGATCAGAGATTTACCAATCAACTCAGTCTGCACGCATTCACCCGGTACAAAGTCTGAAGCTCTAACAATCAAAGTTTCAAAGCCTGCCATAATGAGTGCATAGAATGTGCCAAAAACACCAACTTAACCAGTATTTTGGAAATTTATCAACTGGCATAATTCCACATTGTCAAACTCATTACGTTGTATTACTCTATTATCACCACCACCACGTTGTGCCAAAGATCTGAACCTTTCGAAATCATCTGGGTCGTTGCAATTAATTTGCGTCAGAGAATTTGTAGGGGGTAAACTGGATCTTGTAAAAAATGGGGGCTTCTAACCTCTGCTAACAAACTTTGTATCTGTGGATTACTGTCCTGATTGTTGTGTAACAAATTATTGGCCGGTTCATTTGTATTTTGGGTTGTGGTCTATTGATTATGTGTAGGGGTTGATGGTTGTTCCATGTCTGTTCTGTTAGTAACATGATTAGTAACAATTTCTATAGCTTCACACTTTCTGGATTGTCTATCAGGTTTTTTAGGATCCATGTTTCAATTCAATTATAATAACAAAAATTGGCGTACAATCCACTTAAAATTATGATCCACTTAAAAGTTAAAATAATATTGTAACTCAAACATACATTTACATGCATCACAGTTTTGATGAGTTGACTGTAAGATATGTATTACCTTCAGATTGCAAGCATTGTGTAATCGGGGAACAATGAAACAAAAATCCCCTGACGCAGTGCAACCACAAGGTGAGGGTTCCATAACTAAAGACATTATGGGGTTGTAATAGTCTCCATTGTCACCGGTTCTGCACTCTGTTCATTGATATATAGAGTACAGAGATTCAGCTGTATGCAGACAACGTTTTAATACAACGCTGAAAATCTCTGTAAATAATTAGACTTACACAAAAAGTATCTGTTCAGGTTGTGTAAGATCACAACCGTGCCGTCCAACTGACACTGATGCTGGTTACTTGGGCTGATATAAAAACAAAGAGGGTTAACAGAAGACCAAGCGTATATTTAAAGCTGATGATTAATAATGTTAAAAGTCTACTTTCCAAGGTTTGAAGGTCCGAAAATGTGTTTTCCAAACAATGCTAGGTTTAATTCCACTCAACCTAAACCAGAGATATAAAACAGACAATATGAAAGACAGATAAAAGGTTAGCATTTGGATTGCTCCATCATGTTCATTATGTCATTGTTTTATACATTCTTAAGTTACAATCAACCTGGCCATAATGTCTGCTCGACCCAGACGTAGTTTGTTCCTTCACAAATGACAACATCGCTCCCGCGATGTGTGTTTAACGTAGTGCTATGGTGGATTACAAACCTTGTGTGAAACACGGGATGTTAATGAACCTGCATATACAACAGTTTGTACTAACGGTTATTTTAGGGACCATTACAGTGGGCGGATCTGATCTTAAGACCCATCTCATGTTGAAAACAAGAACCCAGGCAAGCCTAGTTCAGCCAGCCCACAATAAAAAGCGTTGATCGCGAGATTCAAACACGGGTCGTCCACGTGAAAAGCTGTGTCTTTAACCACTATGCCACCAAGTTACCCATTTGCTGAGTGTCGGTATAGCCTTTAACATCACGTCAAGTTTTAATATTTTATTAGATACCATTATCCATAGTGTTAAACTGAATAACGTTTCTTATTAAGTTTTCCTCTACCACAAATAGCATCTATGAACTTTATGGCTTTTGCCACTGGCCGTTTTAACAGCTTATTAGCCATTTGTGAATGACATTGATACAATAACTACTGTATCAATATAGGTGACGATAACAGACTTTTTCGTGGAGTGAAAAGACGAGAGATTGTAGCAGTCAGCAAAATTTTTGTCTATCCTGCACAAATCCTAAGACATAATTCGAAAATCCACCAGAAATTGTTGCAATGTAACAGTAAACAGTTTCATTTTAGGCTTCTATGTAACGTAGCTATTGAAGGTTGCAGCCAGCGAAGTTTTTGTCTATCCTGAACAAATCCTCTTTTGCTACTGGCCATTTTAACAGCTTATTAGACATTTGTGAATGACATTGATACAGTATCTATCAATATAGGTGACTGTAGTGATGGCCATTCGAGGCTTCGTTACCACTCTTCTAGCAGCAGGATATTATGCTAGCGGCGTTAACTCCGATTTTCTTTTTCAAAATAAAAGCCATCATTGAACTATATAAGGTAATATAGTTAACGATCAAGTCTGTACATTTTATGTTTAATGTCCGTTCCAATGTTATTCGTGTCTGTTCTTTTTCAAAGACTAGATTTTTAACTATATTGCCTTATAAATTTTAATGATTGCTTTTATTGTGATAAAGAAAATGTGAGTGCTGCCAGAATAATACCCTGCTGCTGGGTGACGATAACTGACTTTTTCATCAAGTAAAAAGACAAGAGAATCGTGTAGCCAGCGAAGTGTTTGTCTATCCTGAACAAATCCTAATATCCACCAGAACTGTTTTATTTTGGGCTTCCAATTACGTAGCTACAGAGGGTTGTAGCTAGCGAAGCTTTTCTCTGTCCTAAACACATCCTGAGGCATAATATGTTTATCAGTGATGAAAGGAGAACGCGGGACCTGTTGTTTCCGTAGTCCGCGTCTCTAACTACTACGCTATTTAACAAGGGGTTAGTCAGTCAGTAAGAGACATTCGCTCTTCTAGGCCGGCTCCACTTACGCGGTCCGGCAAAAAAATGGGCAGAAACTCTCCAAAATCGTAAGTCCCGACCCCTTTTTTATATCTTACACAAAACAGCAAGATGAAATAAATGTTCTCACATATGAAATTCTATACTTGTTAAAAGTCACACATTCCACAACACCATGGTACTCAAACACTGTAAAAAAAAAACATGAAAGGTTAACACCCACTGGTTATAAGACATCTGTTGCAACATTTATCTGTTGCCAGGGAATTTAGCATTGCTGAACCTTGGCGCCCTATTGTTAAATATCAAACATCGTGCCGCTGCTATAACGCTTATCAATTGCCTGGGAATTTAACAAGGCGGAACCCCAAGACTCATTGTTAAACATCAAACCGGAAGTCCCGTCCACCTCTCAAATCAACCCAGAAGCCCCACCCACCAGGGTCATAAATTGAATGTACAAGGTGTATGTGCAACTGAAATGCAGGGATAGCAGCGGTGAGGTTCCTGAGGTAGACACATACCTTTAACAACTGAAAACGTCCATTTTCAGGCATAGCATGACAGTGTCAAAGTACAAGGGAGAAGTGCAACAAGGTCCCAGAGAGGCGGGGGGGGGGGGTGGTTCAGCAGGGTTGCAGTAGATGGGAAGAAACTGTTCCTGAACCTGCTGGTGCGGGGCCTAAGAGACCTGTACCGCCTGCCTGATGGAAGGAGGGCAAACAGTTGGTGGCATGGGTGTGAAGGGTCCCTGAGGATCCCACATGCCCCCTGCGCAGACACCGCTTCCGCTGGAGGTCTGCGATGGCAGGAAGCTGGGCACCAGTGATGTGCTGGGCGGTTTTCACCATCCGTTGCAGTGCCTTCCAGTTGGCTATGGAGCAGCTGCTAAAACACACTGTGGTGCAGTTTGTCAGAATGGTCTCAATTGTGCAGTGGTACAAGTTACCAAGGATCTTGGTAGACAGACGGGCTTCCTTCAGCCTCCTTAAAAGGTACAGGCGCTGCTGCGCTTTTTTGACCATGTTGATCGTGTTATACAATATGATGAAAAATGTCATACAGTATGTCGATGCCACGAGACCAAACAGTTTTCTCTGGAAGAATTCCCAACCAATGGCCTCAACACACTCTGTCATGCTTATAATTTGCTCTGATATCAATTATCATATAAACAACAGAACTGTCTCAAGTTGCCTAGATGTAAGATAAGATGTCAGTGAGCAATTCATCTAGTCACTATTATTCTGCTTTTCTATTTTGTGTCATTATATTATTTTTTTCTGGGATTTACCAAAAAGATTAGGACAAAGCAGCTTAGTCTCGAGTGCTTGGCTGTAAGTTTGTGCATTGGAGGTCATGCAGCGTGGCTGCTGCTGGGTGTCCTCCACTCATGTCCTCCATCTTATCCAATATTTAAAGCCTGGGGTTTGTGCCTCAGCTCCACGCCGGGGAGCAGGAGTGAAAGAGAAACAGAGACCATGCATAGAGGGTCTATTTTTAAAGACTAGAGTATTCTCAGTGTTTCAGACTGCAAACATGAGGGCAGAGTACAGTGTGTGGTGCAGTAGAGAAAGAAGAGTCATCCTTAGGAAATTACACCGTTCCAAATATGGAGCCTGTCACATCCTCCTCCATCTCTCTGTCCCTCCCCCTGCATCCTGTGACTGTATCCAATTGATTTGTGATGTCAGCGGTTTATCGCCCTTGGTGTTGTCAGGGCCTTGTTCCAGAGGCAGTAGGAACAGAATGATACAGCAGATGTGACATTCTGTGTGAAATGACCAGTGGCCAGGAATGGGGAAAAGTGGCTGCATAAAAGAATTGTCATTTTCCATTGTAGATATTTAACTGATGGGCTTATCCAGAACGACTTCTATGCATTATTGATTGCAGTCATCATTTAAGACCTATGCTGAATTATTCTGACTCAATGTTGTTTTCGGTGACTTAACTAGGCTTGAGGGGTATACTGTGATATACAGGTGCTGGTCATATAATTAGAATATCATCAAAAAGTTGATTTATTTCAATAATTCCATTCAAAAAGTGCAACCTGTATAATGTATACATTCATTCCACACAGACTGATATATTTCAAATGTTTATTCCTTTTAATTTTGATGATTATAACTGACAACTAATGAAAACCCCAAATTCAGTGTCTCAGAAAATTAGAATATTGTGAAAAGGTTCAATATTGAAGACACCTGGTGCCACACTCTAAATTGCTAATTAACTCAAAACACCTGCAAAGGCCTTTAAATGGTCTCTCAGTCTAGTTCTGTAGGTTACACAATCATGGGGAAGACTGCTGACTTGACAGTTATCCAAAAGACAACCATTGACACCTTGCACAAGGAGGGCAAGACACAAAAGGTTATTGCTAAAGAGGCTTGCTGTTCACAGTGCTCTGTGTCCAAGCACATTAATAGAGAGGCGAAGGGAAGGAAAAGATGTGGTAGAAAATAGTGTACAAGCAATAGTGATAACCGCACCCTGGAGAGGATTGTGAAACAAAACTCATTCAAAAATGTGGGGGAGATTCACAAAGAGTGGACTGCAGCTGGAGTCAGTGCTTCAAGAACCACCACGCACAGACGTATGCAAGACATGGGTTTCAGCTGTCGCATTCCTTGTGTCAAGCCACTCTTGAACAAGACACAGCG
>JACXGI010011113.1:0-25970 GCA_016801175.1 Esox masquinongy | reverse complement strand
CTAATTTTCTGAGATACTGAATTTGGGGTTTTCATTAGTTGTCAGTTATAATCATCAAAATTAAAAGAAATAAACACTTGAAATATATCAGTCTGTGTGGAATGAATGTATACATTACACAAGTTTCACTTTTTGAATGGAATTACTGAAATAAATCAACTTTTTGATGATATTCTAATTTTATGACCAGCACCTGTATGTAGGTGAGAGGTCGCCAAGTCCATAAAATGACTGAATTTGCCAAAATGATGGATAAGTAAACCTTGGTCAACAACTTGGCCGATACATTCTGACGAACATTCAGCACTCTGGCCTTTCTTCTGATTTCAAAGGTGTGTAAATGATACCTATGAAGATACTGTGCCTGACTTCACGGTGGGCTTTGCACAATCCAGTCCGGCATGATTCACGTTGGTCTATGCTTCATCATGACTTACAGGAACATGAAGTTACCTGGAAAGGAGACCGAGGTGACTAACTGTGGAAGGGGGCGTGTGGTGAAAGGCAGGACATGGGAGAGATGGGAGGGGTCGTGAATGGTTTTGATCTATGAAGCAATTTTTACTGTAATCAGAACAAATTGCTTCCGAATGTTGTTGTAGACATGGGCCCAGCCAAGTACCTTATGACCCATTTCCATTCTTAACTATTCTGACCCTGGAATGTGCATGTTCCATGTTCGTGGTCCACACATAGGCTCAGACACATACACACAAACACCCACCTACTCCTGCTTGGCCGGCCTGTCTGGTCCTTAGTCTGTCGGGTCTTGTGGTGTTGAGACATAGAGACCCTGGCGAGGCGCTTGTTATTCAGTCCATTAAAAGTGCGAGCATTCGGCTCATTCTTTTGTTTGGCTAGGCTTGGAGGCCAACCGGTGTTGTTTTTCTTCGGGCGTGTGCACACATAGACAGACTCTGCTGAACTTGGCTGGGGCCTTGAGCAGTCGTCTAGAGCTGCTTCTGAAAGGTTTGGCTATGGGAGCACCCAGACACCTCCTCACTTTGAGGGTCTCGCTGCTGATCAAAGAAATGGCAGCCGGACTGGGATAAATCCCCACATTTAATTTAATTCTCTCTTTCTCTAAGATGGCTCTCGTCCAATTCAGCTCATACTTTTTGCATGAACAGCTTCCCTACTGCTTTTTGTGAAGGTCATGGAATTTGCTCTTTTCCTGCCCTAGGTTTTACTGAAATGGTTCAGCTAGTATGATAAGATCAAAACCAGACCAAAGCATGATGGATGTGAAAGACGGACCATGTGTGTGTCCAGAGTCAGTGTATTTTTATATACATCAGTGTATTTAGATATACAGTGGATAAAAAGTCTACACACCCCTGTTAAAATGCCAGGTTCTTGTGATGTAAAAGAATGAGACAAAGATAAATCATGTCAGAACTTTTTCCACCTTTAATGTGACCTATAAAGTGAACAATTCAATTGAAAAACAAACTGAAATCTTTGAGGGGGAAAAATAAAAAACAAAAAACTCACAATAACCTGGTTGCATAAGTGTGCACACCCTTAAACTAATACTTTGTTGAAGCACCTTTTGATTTTATTACAGCACTCTTTTTGGGTAGGAGTCTATTTACAGCAGTCTTTTTGGGTAGGAGTCTATTAGCATAGCACATCTCGACGTGGCAATATTTGCCCACTCTTCTTTGCAAAAGCGCTCCAAATCTGTCAGATTGCGAGGACATCTCCTGTGCACAGCCCTCTTCAGATCACCCCACAGATGTTCAACTGGATTCAGGTCTGGGCTCTGGCTGGGCCATTCCAAAACGTTAATCTTCTTCTGGTGAAGCCATGCTTTTGTGGATTTGTATGTGTGCTTTGGGTCGTTGTCATGCTGAAAGGTGAACTTCATCTTCAGCTTTCTAACAGACGCCTGAAGGTTTTGTGCCAAAATTGCCTGGTATTTGGAACTGTTCATAATTCCCTCCACCCTGACTAAGCCCCTGGTTCCAGCTAAAGAAAAACAGCCCCAAAGCATGATGCTGCCACCACCATGCTTCACTATGGGTATGGTGTTCTTTGGGTGATGTGCAGTGTTGTTTTAGCGCCAAACATACCTTTTGGAATTATGGCCAAAAAGTTCAACCTTGGTTTCATCAGACCATAACACATTTTCCCACATGCTTTTGGGGGACTTGATGTTTGTTTTTGCAAACTTCAGCCGGGCTTGGATGTTTTTCTTTATAAGAAAAGGCTTCCATCTTGCCACCCTACCCCATAGCCCATTCATATGAAGAATACGGGAGATTGTTGTCACATGTAGCACACAGCCAATACTTGCCAGAAATTCCTGCAGTTCCTTTAATGTTGCTGTAGGCCTCTTGGAAGCCTCCCTGACCAGTTTTCTTCTCATCTTTCCATCAATTTTGGAGGGACGTCCAGTTTTTTGTAATGTCTCTGTTGTGTCATATTTTCTCCACTTGATGATGACTGTCTTCACTGTGTTCCATGGTATATCTAATGCTTTGGAAATTCTTTTGTACCCTTCTCCTGACTGATATCTTTCAACAATGAGATCCCTCTGATGCTTTGGAAGCTCTCTGCGGACCGTGGCTTTTGCTCTGAGGTGCAACTAAGAAAATGTCAGGAACATCCTACTAGAACAGCTGAACTTTATTTGTGATTAATCAGAGTCAATTTAAATGATGGCAGGTGTGTAATGACTTCTATTTAACATGAGTTTGAATGTGATTGATTAATTCTGAACACAGCCACATCCCCAGTTATAAGAGGGTGTGCACACTTATGCAACCAGGTTATTGTAAGGTTTTTATTTTTCATTTTTCCCCCTCGAAGATTTCAGTTTGTTTTTCAATTGAATTGTTCACATTATAAGTCACATTAAAAGTGGAAAAAGTTCTGACATGATTTATCTTTGTCTCATTCTTTTACATCACAAAAACCTGGCATTTTCACAGGGGTGTGTAGACATTTTATATCCACTGTACATCAGTGTATTTATATATACATCAGTGTATTTTTATATACATCAGTGTATTTTTATATACATCAGTGTATTTATATATACATCAGTGTATTTTTATATACATCAGTGTATTTATATATACATCAGTGTATTTTTATATACATCAGTGTATTTATATATACATCAGTGTATTTTTATATACATCAGTGTATTTTTATATACATCAGTGTATTTATATACACATCAGTGAATTTTTATATACATCAGTGAATTTTTATATACATCAATGTATTTATATATACATCAGTGTATTTATATATACATCAGTGTATTTTTATATACATCAGTGTATTTTTTTATACATCAGTGTATTTTTATATACATCAGTGTATTTATATATACATCAGTGTATTTTTATATACATCAGTGTATTTATATATACATCAGTGTATTTTTATATACATCAGTGTATTTATATATACATCAGTGTATTTTTATATACATCAGTGTATTTTTATATACATCAGTGTATTTATATACACATCAGCGAATTTTTATATACATCAGTGAATTTTTATATACATCAATGTATTTATATATACATCAGTGTATTTATATATACATCAGTGTATTTTTATATACATCAGTGTATTTTTTTATACATCAGTGTATTTTTATTTACATCAGTGTATTTTTATATACATCAATGTATTTATATATACATCAGTGTATTTTTATATACATCAGTGTATTTTTATTTACATCAGTGTATTTTTATATACATCAGTGTATTTATATATACATCAGTGTATTTTTATGTACATCAGTGTATTTTTATTTACATTTGTTTTAAATGCAATGTTGACAGAGTTGTGCAGAGGAGATTGGGGTTTGTTAGTGGGGGGTTGTGAATGAGAGGTCATAGTTCCGGATGGACACATCTGTACAAGAAGTTGCTCCTCCATGGTCCCAACAAGGCCAGATTAATCAAGCCCAGATGTGAATGGCCACAAACGCTGCAGTGGGTCTCTACTATTTAGAGGGGGACTCGCATTCCTGGTTTCAAATTGTCCAGGCAAGATTGTCAGGTCATTGGGTGAGCAGAAGAAGTGTAAGAGCAGTTAGAAGTTGTTGGAATCTTTGTCCCCTCTCTGTCTCTTGGTTTCTTAGTCTCTGTCTCTTGGTCTCGCAGTGTCTTGGTTTCGTAGTCTTTGTCTCTTGGTCTCTCAGTGTTTTGGTTTCTTAGTCTCTATCTGTTGGTTTCTCAGGCTCTTGGTTTCTTAGTCTCTGTCTCTTGGTTTTGCAGTTTCTTGGTTTCTTATTCTCTGTCTCTTGGTTTCTCAGTTTCTTGGTTTCTTAGTCTCTGTCTCTTGGTTTCTCAGGTTCTTGGTTTCTTAGTCTCTGTCTCTTGGTTTCTTAGTCTCTTGGTTTCTTAGTCTCTTGGTTTCTAAGTCTCTTGGTTTCTTAGTCCCTGTCTCTTAGTTTCTAAGTCTGTCTATCTCTTGGTCTCTGTCTCTCACTGCTGGGTTTGGCCCACTTTTCCCTGTTATTTTCAGAATGGGCTGGCTATGATTTACCTTTCATTTAGCAGCCCAGGAAGTAATAAGAGCTGCCCAACCACAACAAAGCTGACCTATATCTCTGTACATCTTTTTCAAGAGGGTCAACATAGACCACTTCTCCAATGTTTATGTTATATTCCTCCTGGCAGCCTCACTCTGACATTGTCTTTTATTTTTCTCAATTTAAAGTAATGAAAGTGTGGACGGCTCCACTAGGATTTTTTTGGCTTAGGGTTTAGTTTTAGTGTGAAACTACCAATTTGGGCTAGGTTAAATTTAGGTATAAAGGTTAGGTTATCTAGGTTGAGGTTAGGTTAAGGTTTAGATTTAGATTAGGTAAAGGGATAGGGTTTAGCTTATGGTTAGGATTAAGGTTAAGTTTAGGAAACATGGAATTTTTGTTGTTGTGTCCCTAGAAGTTTGGTAATACTGGACCGTATGTGTGTTCAATCACATGTGCCACTCGTTGCCTTGAATCTGAATAGTAGCAGACAGACATCTTTGCTAACAGTTGCAGTTTACAATGAAAACTAACACTCAAAAAGCATTAAGTATGTGAACAATACGATGTTCATAGCCAAGAAACATGAGGACCATGTTTCACTTATGGAGATTTTAGGCTAAAAATTATCTGGTGCAGGGCTTCTAAAAATAAATATTTTATTGCTCCACTTACTGGTACAGAGGCAGGCTGCAGCGCGCACAACACCTCTGTTGCTGTCATTGCTAACTGATGTCAAATACAATAATCCTTACAGCAATAAAAACCAAAATCAAATAATCCAGTGCCTTTTTCTTGATGGCTCTCTTCCTCAGCTTTACATTTCTGTGCGCCACGTTCTTAATCTTTTTCAGACATAGTAGCCTCATGCAAAAGCCACTGACTGGATTTTTTCTCCTTCCCTACAGCTGCAGGCCTCACAGCTGGCCAGGGAATGTCCGATCCAGTATCTATGATGATTATGGCCTGTCCGAAGGCCTCCGGACAAAATCCGTAGGCCTTCATTAACAACAAAAATAATTATCTGAAAATACGTTTGACGACCATTTTACTCTTTGGGGGGGGGGGTTAGTGGCGGGGGGGGGGGTCTAAGTGACCACTTTGTCACTTTTGCCTGGAACCGGCCCTGGGCGCCACTACTGTAGTTAACAAGGCCTTTCCACCACACCAGAAGCCATCATTAGGCCCCTTTGAGTTTTATTATGCGTGACTGAATGGACATCTTATTGCTCAAATGGTTTCAGCATGAGGTCATTGTGTTTGATTCGTGAAGTACTGTTAACAAGATTATGTCACTGTGTTGTTGCCCAGTGAGTAACGAAGCAAGGTGGAAATGGAAGGACACTGTGTTCTTCTCATTGATTTGTTTCCACACGCACTGACACATGATATTTGTGTTAGTTCGGTCAGAGAAGTTTCAAACCTCTTCGGTATGGTCATGATAGCATCACCCGGATCCACCAGACCTGTAGACCAGATTCAGCCTTGGGTCTGGGCCAACAATATTTGTCATGGAAAGGTTGTTATTGATGGGAACCAGTACTAAATGCTTTCACCATTATATACTTATCCAATTACACCAGTGAATAGGGAAGCCCACTGTTCAATGCATTTCCAGACCTTTCCAGAATGTGCAGCAGCATACAATGTAGTCTAATGGGTTAAAAGCTGGGGAGGTGAATTCATTCAAGGAATTAGGTATACATGCTCTCTGCGCTCTCTTAGGGCCCAATGTCTCCTACTGCAACATTTTAAGCCTACAGCAGGGTGTTCTTCTGTGGTATTTTTACACATAATTCAATACAATGAATGGTGACCAGCAGAAATGCGAAATAGACTTGATTTAGGGTATTAACCCTTAGTTAATCTTTCGGTTCCACAGAACATTCAGGAGACACTTTGATAGAAGTGAAACAAGACAGCGTCTACCACTGACTGACTCACCTCCGTCCTTTCCTTCCACCAGACTACCGAACCGGGCCCTGCTTCACGCAGGTCAACAACCAGATGTGCCAGGGCCAGCTGAGTGGCATCGTGTGCACCAAGACGCTCTGCTGTGCCACCATTGGACGAGCGTGGGGGCACCCCTGTGAGATGTGCCCCGCCCAACCTCACCCCTGTCGCAGAGGCTTCATCCCCAACATCCGCAGTGGAGCGTGCCAGGGTAGGTCACACGTGTGCACGCACGCAGGCTGATGTTTACACACGCTTGTAAACACACCTGGTTGATCTTCAGTCTAATAAACTCCACAACTGAGTCACACACAAACACACACTATCCTCAGCACCAACGCTGTAATTAGTTTATCTCTCACCATCCCCAGGGAACAAAGTGTTTTATGTTTATTGTCAATGTAACAGTTCCCTAGCCTAATGCCTCTGATATTTTCAATAAATCCCAGCAGCCTTTAACTACCACCCACACAGAGAGACCATCACACATACACACACACATACACACACACACACACACATACTCATCAAAGGCTGAAAAAGAGAGAGGGAAAGCGAGAGAGTGAAGGAGAGAGTTCTCATTTCATCGCCACATGAACTGAGTTTCACCTTCCTTCATCAACATTCCAGCAGGCAGCCCCAGGTCCAGACTAGTGTCTGTGTAAATACAGACTGTCCACTCGCTCTTCATCGTCTGGCCCTAGCTGCCTCCCTTCCTCCACACTACCTAATGGCCAGCCAGCCTAACCAGTGAGGCTGTATCAATAGAAACACATGTTTAGGTTGTCCCCTAGGTAAACACAGCATCCCCCCAGGCCATGTTCAAACGGCCTCCGTGGAATGGTCCACTGTGGATATTTTAATGGGAGCTGTCTGGCCAACGCTCTTGTGGTTAGATACTGGGTTGCCTTTATGTATCGTCTTCAGAGGAGGACACCTTATTTGCAATATGTAGCAGTCACCTGAGTGAAACACAGTGGCCTTTTTGTGCCAAAACGGTAACCTTAAATTAGCTGTGTGGAAGTCTGTGCCAATTCAAGGCAGGTGGACATTGCCTCAGAAGTGCCTGTTTAGTGTTGACACATTCTCTTTAAGGTTTAGTGAAAGCCACAAACCTCTAGCCCAGCGGTTAGAGCAGGGCCGGTTCAAGGCATAAGCGATATAAGCAGTCGCTTAGGGCCCCGGACCACTAGGGGGCCTCCGACCTTTATGGAGCCCCCGACCCCAACCGACAGGGGAGAGGGGGCCTCAAATCAGATTTTGCTTAGGGCCGCCAAAGGCTAGAGCCGGCACTGGGTTAGAGCATCTGACAAGTTACTAAAATTGAATGATTGAATCCCAGAGACAGCACGGTGAAAAATCTGGTGTTCTGTCCTTGACCAAGACAGTTAAACCTAATTTCACCTATGAGGCTCTCCAGGGAAGATTATCTTGTAAATTCCTAAAATATAAAAGAAAAAAAGCCATACAATAGCAACGTTTATAGACCCGGCCACAGACGTGGCTCTATGGCAGTTATATTGTAATAAATTCCTTTCTCTTTTGAAGTGTTTTTTTCACATTCTTTCGAAGAGCTTCTATCCGTCTGCTTCTATATATTGTATATACACACAACAAAGAGGGTACCTAATCACTGTAAACCTACCTGAGAAAGGTCCTGAAGGAGCCAGTACAAAGCACACATGCACAATAATCCCAATGTAAGGATAGCATTCCAGGCATCATGGATTTGGACGCTGTTGCAGCCACTGGCATTCAACGATCCACAACACATTTTCAGGCTTTGTTAAGAGGGAACAGAGTTTGATGATGTATGATTAGAAACAGGCAGTGCGTGCATGTGTTATACATGTGTGTGTGTGTGTGTGTGTCAGCTCATGTGATTGTGTGGAAGTGCGCACGTAGGGGCAACTGTGTTATTGGCCAGTCTCTGTGTATGTATGTCAATGATTTTACTCTTGACCAGACTACCTACACGTTCAACATACAGGAACACCTAGAAACACTAAAAAATCAGAACCATTTTCTGGCCATCAGGGCCAAACTGTGAGCTAACAGTGTACATTTGTAAGGAGGGAAGCAAGGTGAGGTGTGACTGACTCTTTCCTCTTCTTTAAAAAAACATTACAAACTTCAGCTAACTTTTCCAGAAAATTAATGGAAAATCAATTAGGGCGTGTGAGGATGTTTATTTTTTCTTGTGTCCAAATTACCTTTAAGCAACATCAAATTAAATGAGTTGACATGATTTTAAATGAGCTCACACTCCCTGATTACTTCCATTAATTTTTAGCTAAAGCAAACTGAAGTTTGTAATGACTGTTTAAAAAAACAGAATTTTGGATTAGAGTTTTTGTTGGCCCATAGTCTTCATTTAGGTTAGGGACCATATTTTACATCATAACCACATTAGCTTGACCAATCAAAGACATTTCCCTCAACATCTTCATTTTACTTAAGGCATGATGGACAATATAATGTACATTGTCATACAAAAGCTATAGCCTTGGAATGTCTGCCTTGATTCTTAATGCCGAAATATGTCCTCTGTTCTTTCCTGCTGCATTTTAATAAAGCAGCATAAGCTAATGAAAATGTATTTAGGCCACATGTCGAATCATGATTGATGATAGTACTATAAAATAATGGCTGCACCCTGCCTGCTTCACTTTAACATCTGAGTTCCTGAATATCCGAGAGTGTGAAATCTCACGTCTCACACATTAATATACTCAATGTAATTTAACGTTAGTTGGCAGTGAAACTTCAGGAGATGTTTAGCTCATTAGGAGCAGACTCAAGTGTAACTCTTTAAGAAACTTATTTTAATGCGCTAATGGTCTCCATTCTGGCTGTCTTCCTACCATCCCACCCCTCCATTACTTTCTCTCTATTCCTCTCTTTCTTTTACCCCCTCTCACCATCTCTTCTAGACGTGGATGAGTGTCAGGCTGTCCCCGGGCTGTGTGCAGGCGGAAACTGTATCAACACAGTGGGCTCATATGAGTGTAAATGTCCTGCAGGCCATCGCCAGAGTGACACCAGCCACAAGTGTGAAGGTGAGTCACAAACACACCCCCCTCCGGGGGTGATACAATGTGATGATTCATACTGGAATGTATCAGCTACTTGTATTAAAGTGGGAATTCATGCGATGTGACACTCATTGGCCGTACATTAATTTCGGATTAGCTCACTGAACTTTCTTGCCTTATTGAAAAATTGAATTGTGAGGGTTGTTTTGGCATGATTTAGTTATGCACTGCTAAGACAGCCAGTGGCTGGCTTCGGCCGTTATCGGGTCTCTGACATGGAAGTTCACGCACTCACACAAACACACACAAACACGCACACACAGACAAACACTCACAAACACACACTCCAGTTAGGGGTTGCATTGCTAAGTGTTGATTGGGTGGAATTTAAACAATGTGGAATGAACAGGCAGGCTGAGGCACTTTGCAAGATGGGAGCCGTAGGCCATAAGTCATAGATAGGTTCCTAGTCCTTAATGGCTTGAAAGGACCTCCAAGAATGTTTTAGGCAGTTATTTAACATGCTTAACACACTGTGTTAGACTGCGATCCACTTTGATATACACTTTGTTTTCCCCTCTACCTAACTCTAAGTTGGCCCAGTCCAGTTAGTGGCATTATAGTAACTCCATAGTTATTTATACTGCAACACCATATTGTATCATACTAGTGCATTACATCATGGTAGTATACTACACCGTAAAACAATTGCTTTAATCTAATGACAAAAGGTTAAATTTAAAAAAAAGAATGTCACTCACTCAACCATGCAAATGGCCAGAAAGAAATATCTGAAGACCAC
This sequence comes from Esox masquinongy, assembly GCA_016801175.1. Lineage (NCBI taxonomy): Eukaryota > Metazoa > Chordata > Actinopteri > Esociformes > Esocidae > Esox > Esox masquinongy. The sequence goes on along the minus strand of JACXGI010011113.1, from coordinate 15,673 downwards.
GTCTGAAATAAATCACATCTACAATAAATTAATTAAAGGTGAAACATTCAAATGCCAAAAGTTTCCAGTTCGAACTTTTACACAGACGTTCACCTTAAGACCCTTTTCAGATGGCTTCCAAAACAATTCTACCTGGAACATAAACAAAGTTCTCTTACAGGGGCAGCCAGGGAACCCTTTTGGGTTCCTTATTTTCTATAGAGCGTAAAAGAGAAGTACTACACCCAGACATCAGTGGGGTTAGGGTGTGGACCACATACTCACAGTTCACACATTGACCCCTCACAGGCATTTGTTACAATGATACAAGCCAGAGAGTGACCAACAATAGGTCTGGTACCAACTCACTCCACACACCAAACCTTATCTCTAACCTCAGTAACTATAATAGAACGAGGCCCCGCCCACTGAATGTCCTGCTCAGTGATACAGATTTAGGCTCTGCTCAAATACTGGAAATGCTTCCTTTTTTCCTGCCTTCAGTCTTTCCTTCCTTCTGTCTTTGAGGAAAGTGACAGTTGTGTTGTATTCTTTAGTTGGAGACAACTATTAGAAGAAAGTGTATAACTTTCCAGTTAATGTACATTATTGGCAGTTTATAGAATGTTTTAGAGTTTGAAATTGGGATTTGCGCTCTGAAGAAGTGATTTTCCAAGCAAACAGCTACTTATACATTTATAACCTTAAAAAAAATATATTTTTTAATTCCCAAATCAATTATGTCCCCCTTTAACATTCCCCTAATGGCAACTTATTATTTTAGTTACAGAAATAAAATGTCCCTGTTGGATAAGGATTGTGTCGACATTTAAGAGACCTTGAATTAGTTGGTAGTGTTATGCGGGAAGGATTCTGGATTGGGCTGCTGCAGCTTTATGGTGGCTGGATGCCGGTTGCCTATTGGCTGGACGAGCAGGAGAGGTGCCATGTGCCCTGAAGTGTTTCAAGCCCTGTGGGGCCGAGAGGCAGCGCATGGGTTGGAGGTCCTTGGAGATCTGTTAACTAATTAAAGGACAATGGGAGACTGTAGTGGATCAGCCCCTGGCCTGAGGCTCCATATATGGGCCTTGTTTAGGCTAAAGTGGTGGGTGGATGCAGGGTAGGGTTGCTTTTAGGGAACATTGTTTTAGACCTTCAGTTAGTCTCAATGGCAAGCGTTCCAATGCCCATAAAAGGAGTAGAGCCATCCATAACTATTGATACCCAGATACCTCAAATAGAGCAGCGCTTAGAGCTACACATTCAATCTCCATTTTGTTCGTTTAAGTTGTCCCAGGCTATGGTCTGTATTACAAAGGGAAAATGGGTTTCAAAATGCCCTCCAAGTTTATGCGCAAACATGGCCTCGTGTCCCTTTTCTGTGCAGCCAGGATTGGAGCTGTTAACATCTCAGGGAGGTAGTTCTTCTTGGCCAAAGCAACCTACTTGATTTCATGGTGTGTTATTTTTTTTTTTCCAGTCTTGTTTCGCACTCATTCTTTTTTCCCTCCTTTTTTTGCACTCAATTTTCCTTCCATAAATATAGTTTAGTGGAGCTTTAGAGCTTTAGATGGAACTTTATATTCAAAGACCTCCTGATAGCATTTGACTGTTATTGACCCACATACACACACACACACACACACACACACACACACACACACACACACAGAGGGTCTCATAACACACAATGAGGATTGAACAGTAGTAATTTATCCAGGTGGCAGACATTTCCATCCCTCCATACACACACACACCCACACACACACACACACACCGCTCCATGTCTGAATTGTGTAAAGTCTATCCGTTTCGGGGGGGATGCTGAGACTACGTTTATTTTGCTGCAGTTTTATGACTTGAGGAGAACCTGTTCCCACCGCAGTCGAACAACAGTCAGCAGGGGACCCAGTGCCTCCTAACTTCGTCACACACGCACGCACACACACACACACGTACGCACGCACACACACACACACACATACACACACACATGCACACACACGTATGCACGCACGCACGCATACACAGACACACACACATACGCACGCACGCACGCACGCACACACACACACACATGAACACACACTCGTACGCACGCACGCACACACACACATACGTACGCACGCACACACATGCTCCCACACACAGACACGCACGCGCACACACACACACACACATACACACACGAACACACACACACACACGCACACACACACACACAACCACATAGACAGCATTAATGCTTACCCTCGTGTATGTACTGCCAACACACACACACGCACCACTAACGCATATCATTCAGCTGCACACGTTTAGGACCCGCCTCCATACCTCACGCACGCCCCACTATACATACATGTGCACTGTCATTTGACTTAAGAAAAGTAATTATGTGTCAGTATAAATAAGTGTGGCACTTCATTAAAACCCATTGCCTGCTAGAGCTATGCTTCTCACTAACCATCTGAGTAAGTCTATACCAGCTTTGCGCTGTTCCTTTCTTGGCAATATTTACCAAGCTCTCTCAAGTGGCTGGGCAGTGTTGGTTAACGTGTCGTTACTCCAGAACTCCAGACTCGGCTGTGTGTTTAGGATTGTTGTCTTACTGAAAGGTGAACCTTAACTGCAGTCAAAGGTTTTTTGCAGACTGATGCAGGATTTCCTCTAGAATGTTGCTATGTTTGTCTCCATCTGTCTTGCCGTAAGCCTGATAAGTGTCTCAGTCCATGCTGATGAAAAGCATCCCCATAACATGCAACCACCCTCAAGTATTGCTGAGGGCTTTTTTAGAGAGATTTGCTGTGTTGGCTGTGCAGCACATCTAGAGCTTTGAAATTAGGCCAAAAGGTTTGATTTTGGTCTCATCTGACCAGAGAACCTTTTACCACAGCTCTGCTGCACCTTCTACATTAGTTATGGCAAAATCCAAAGAGGATTTGATGAGACAGGCTTTTTCCACACCACTCTTTGAGGAGCGCCAGGATAAATTGTCTGTTGAGGAAGCTAAACTGTTAGAAGCTGCACGTTGACATTGGTTTCTCCATATCCTCTATGTATATCTCTGCTTAAATTGATAATACGTACGTACTATCATTGTACCAGTTCAAGCAGCATTGTGCTAAGACACAGAAGTAAAATACACAGGGTACACAGTAATACATAGAAAGTGACCAGTGTTCAGTAGCAGTGTTCAGTACCAGTGTTCAGTAGCAGTGTTCACCAGGGACAGCAGCGTGTACTCAGTGCGGGCAAGTATGTGTGTATGTTGAGTGTGAACAGTGTGAGACACTGTTGTGTGACCTGAGGAGGTGGAGATGAGGACCTGATGATTCTAACTGTGGTGACACTGTTGTGCGGCCTGAGGAGGTGGAGAGGAGGACCTGATAATTCTGTGGTGATGTAATTGTGGTGATGTCATTGTGGTGATGTCATTGTGGTGATGTCATTGTTTGTGTGTCTCAGACATAGACGAGTGCAGCACCATCCCAGGTGTGTGTGACGGAGGTGAGTGCACCAACACGGCCGGCAGCTACGTCTGCACATGTCCCCGCGGTTACGTCACCAGCACCGACGGTGCCAGATGTGTAGGTAAGTTACCTCCGCTGCCCCCAACCCCCCCACCCCCCCCCGCTTGTCCTTCCTGTTAGCCATCTGGCAAGCCACTGAAGGCTCGGTCTTGCTCCTTTTCTCCCTCCGTTCCTACCTCCTTCCTATAACAAGTGCTCCGCTGAGTCATGCGGGTCTCCGGTCATTGGGAGCAGGGCCAGGCATCTGCGCTCGGCCTTGACTGCTGTATGGCGGCTAACATTAGCACTTCTCTGACTCACACCCTGAAACACGGCCAGTAGTTAATGCTGAGCGCCTGCAATCTTCAGCAGCTCATCTCATAAAGGCCGCCAGGGAGCTTGGCCCTGTTGCTTTTGAACAGTGCTTGATTGGGAGCCCGCCACTCAATTCCCTTTCATTCAAGGTCCCTGTTGTAGCCAAGCAAAACCACTTGATTACTTTAATTGAAAAGTTGTGCGCTCCGAAGCCTCCTAGGGCAGCAGAATGCACGATTAAAATTCTCTCCTGGGTCAGGTTTTGTTGGACCCCTACTCTCTCTAGCACGCAATCCCTTTTTCATCATCGTCTGAGGATCTCTGCTGTGCTTGTTTGTTGTATTTTTGACAAAAGGGAAACGGGGTGAAAATGTTGTACGAACAACAAACAGTGTCAATGTTAATCCACATGAAGGCCTATGTTCTGTTCTGCTTGACCGGGTCATGTGGCAGGTTGTTTAGCGTCAAGGTAGAAGGCATCTGGACCCAATTAGAGACCAAATGGAGAACCAAGCTGACATCACCACGACTACAAGCAAGACGAGACAAAGAAGAGGGGGAGGAAAGGAGGAAAAGAATCCAAAATATCTCTGGTCTGTTCCACAACAAAGAGGGAGAGCAGTCTGTGAGGAGAGAAGAAAGGGAGGGAAAAGAGATAGATGAGAATGAGAGAAATGACCAAGAGGGTTGGGAAGTGTACCCAGATTGGGAACATGCGAGGAGGAAATGAGCTGTTGGCCTTCAGGTTGAAGGGCTAGACGGGAGAGTCCACTGACCTAGAAGTCTTCCTTGCTCTATGGATCTCAATCTCTTTCTCATGGGTCTTTTACATGCTCTCTTCCCCATCCTGCTCTGCTCTTTGACCCAGTGGACTCTCTTTTCCTCTCTCTCTCTATCTTCCATCTGTAGTCACACTGAAGCCATTTCCCTCCGCTAACATTCCTCTTATCCCAGCTAGAGATGCTTACTGTTGACTCTGGCATGAGGTCTCCCCTTTCTTCTCTCTATCCCTCCCTTTCTCTCCATCTTTCTCCAAATGGACAAACCGTGTCTCCCGCACTTCTTCATTCCAATACAGTACCTCTGCCTTTCTTTCTCGTTCTCCTCCTGGACCTTTTCTTATTTGTCCCCGTTGTTATTTTCTTTAGTTTTCTCACCCTACGCATCCATTCATCTGTCAAGTGTCAGTGACTTGTAGAGTCCCCTGGAAGACATCACATCATACATCAAGCCAAACCCACGCTGTGGCTGGCTCCCATGTACGTCCTGCCGATTTAGCCCTGTCTGCTTGGGTGCATTCCACCACTGGTTTCCTCTTTGACATGACCCACTTTTCTGGATTCAGCCCCCTTCCAGTAGCCCCCCATTTCTTTCTCTGCTGTGGCTGGGAACACATGAGCTGAGTGGGGGGGCTGACGGTCTAGGAATGCCGGCTCTGGTCAAGCTGAGTTCTTGGTTGCCTGAGCCTGGCCCTGGGCTGGCGTTGGTCTGAGGGAGCGTAGCAAGAAGAAGTAGACCGGAGGGACCAGCCTTAATGCCTGGTCTGTCGCACTGTGAAAACCCAGTCTGTAAAAAATGAAGCGTGCGTTTGTCTCTCACTGTTGACTAGTTCAGGGTCTGCTTCCAATTTAAGTCATCATCATTCCCTTCACCACCCTCCCCCGTCACTCTCTCCTGTCTCCCCCCTTTCCCTCCTCATCGTGAGTCCTCCTCCACACCTCCCGCAATCCTGCCCCAAGGAGGGAGGGAGAAAGGACAGGGCTAGTGTTGGGCTGTTCAAAGGGCGTGGCTGTAAGTCTTGAATGCACAGCTTCTCATGTCCAACGTAATTGGCCAGGATTGCTCCACATGGAACTAATTAATTCCAGACTGCTGGCTCATTAGCCAAGTTAATCGACTTGCACTCCTCCCCCTTCCTTCTTTCTCCCTCTCTCTTTTCCCCAACACTTTCATCCACATTACGCACATAAACACACGCACATACCAAGGGACTTCACCTCTTTACCACTTACCTTAAACACACCCCCATTCACCCCTCCCTCATCCACCCCACTGACCCTGACCCGAGGGACTGTAACAAACAACAGGGCCATGTTAGGAGTCCCCTGTAGATGCCTGTGGCATGTCAAGACCCCTCAGATCGTTACAGCTCTCTGCTCATAAATGACTTTCCTCTACTACCCTGTTGAACTGGAAAAGGGACAGGGGAGAGCCTTCTTGGGGAGAGGGAACACTGGTGTTTGGGAATGGCTGCCTCCTGACCGCTACACCTCCGTCCCCACTCCCCAAACTGAGTTGGAAGGAGACTGTCAGGCTTTTATGTGTCAAAGTCTTTGGAATTTTCTTTCCGTCCTCAAGAATGTACAAAACCTTGTTTACCACTCGTCAACTGTGACCCAATAGAAATTCCCTGCGACCCACATCTGTGGAATACTCGCTTTTTATTTGTTTTTCTTCACATATTTAGGCTGAAGTCTGTTAGGACACGGTATGCGTAAAGGTTGAAGAGTGTGTTTACAACACAAGAGCTATTTGAGTGACTGGTTGTAAAATATGCTGCCCTCTCCCCCCAGACCAGCGCCTGGGCACGTGTTTCTCAGCGTTGGCCAATGGGCGATGTGCAGGCGACCTACAGGGCCAGTTTACCAAGATGCAGTGCTGCTGTGACACTGGCCGCTGCTGGGCCTCTGGACAGATCCCCGAGATGTGCCCTGTCAGGGGGTCTGGTGAGGACGCGCGCGCGCACACACACACACACAAAATAAAGAAGCTGTCATGTGACTGTGTAAAATCCACGACCCTCTGTGGGAAAGGGGCGGAAAAACATGACATCATGACTAACAACACAAGATGTGGCAACAGGGTGTGGATAGTGACCCTTATATCTTATATGTGTATGTGTGTTTGCATGTGCGTACGTATGAGTGCTGAGCTCTACACTGACACAATGTGAACATACATATACACACACAGACACACACACACACAACATGAACATTGAAATTGGTCAAAGTGACACAAAGTATTTTTTCCGCCGAGGATAACCGGCATGAACCCTTTTCAATCGTCTAACAACAGATGAATACAGGAGGCTGTGCATTGAGGGGGTAGCCCACGGCACGGGGAACGGACATTTCCCCCATGGTGGTTTCCTTAATGGTGGTGGCTACCCCAGCAAAGGTGGCAGCAACAACCGTTATGGCCATCCCTATCCCAACGGACCCAATGGCTACGGTCCTAATGGCAACGGCGGAGGAGGAAACGGAGGCGGCCGTGATGTTGGTGAGTGAAGCCGCGACGAGTGTCCCCAGGGTAATATTGCAAGTGTTTTTAGCGTTTACCACAACCGCGTGTAAAATATTGATAGTACACTCTACATGTCCCAATGATAACATTCTCCCCTGGCTTTATTGTTCCATAAAGTCAGTTTCATGAGTCGTAACAGATTGGGATTTTTGCTAATTAACAGTATAATGTATTATAGCTTGCCATTTACCTCATCGAAACATTGTTTTAATAAGTATTGTTACAAGGGATGCTCTGTAAGCATTTAGCTGAACTGCACAGGACAAGTGCCGCACAGTTTATTGTTAGTGGCTGACGTTAGCCAGCTAGCTAGTTATCCTGTCTAAAGTAGGTACATTGAAAATGTCCAAATTATGAAGATGTGGCCAACAACACCAGACAAGGCAAAAACAAAAGCACAGTTAACGTAAACATTTTACTTTTTTGCTGGCTATAAACACGGTGCTGAAGTAAGACTGTGTTGTTACTTCAGACACTGTAAAAAACATGTACCACCTAACCCTGAAGATGTGTATCAGAGATTCACATAACCTCAATGTAAAAATAATTATAAACTCTTATGTTTTAGTAAAATAAACAACATTGTGTGATACTGTAATGTGATTGTGTGCTGTTTTCTCAGTTCCTGTGTCAGTCAATGAGACTGTTGACGTGTGTAAGCATTTCACCAATCTGTGTCTGAATGGCCGCTGTATCCCCACACCCACCAGTTACCGATGTGAATGTAACATGGGTTACAGGCCGGATGTACGCGGGGAGTGCATCGGTAAGCGGACTGAAGTGATTTGTTGGGACAAACAAATTACAAATATATATATATATATAGATATAGATATATATATATATAGATATATACGCTACTGCCATCTACAGACCAAACGTTGGAATTGGCGCACCCCGGATTTCACTGATGAACTAATTATTCTTCATCTCGTCTCCTTTCCTCCGCTAATACCTCCTTGAGATGTGGATGAATGCGTCAGCAACCCCTGTGTCAATGGGGACTGTGTCAACACACCTGGATCGTACCACTGCAAATGTCACGAAGGTTACCAGGGCACCCCCACCAAACAGGCCTGCATAGGTATGTTTCCATCACTACTGCCAAGCAGTGATACATGGTTTATTTCAACAGTTTCATTCTATAGATTGCCTGGGTTGGCGTACTGACTGTGCTTGTACAGCAGTAACGCCACAAGATGGTCATGAATGTAAACCAACTGGTACCTTACCCGGCTTATAGTCGCACTAAGCTTAAACTCCCGCCTCCCCCCTTCCTCCAATTCTCCCCACAGATATTGATGAGTGCATTGTGAACGGTGTGATGTGTCGTAATGGACGTTGTGTCAACACTGACGGAAGCTTCCAGTGCATCTGCAATGCTGGCTTTGAACTCACTCCTGATGGGAAGAACTGCATAGGTAAACTGCACTAATAGCATGTATTGCGCATAGAAGCCTGTTACATGGTAATCAGATCAGATTAGTAGGTTTCTGGCATAGTGTGCCTACTAGGTGTAATAAAAGCCTACTAGGTATAATAAAAGCCTAGTAGGTATAATTAAAGCCTACATGGTGTAAAGTAAGAGGGGTTTAATGCCTACAACGTATAAAGCCTACATGGTGTAAAGTAAGAGTGGTTTAATGCCTACAATGTATAAAGCCTACATGGTGTAAAGCGTACAAGACATAAAGCCTACATGGTATAAAGCAAGAGTGGTTTAGAGCCTACAAGGTATAAAGCCTACGTGGTATAAAGCCTAATTCACCAACACATCTTCTTCCAGATCATGATGAGTGTGCCACCACCAACATGTGCCTAAATGGAATGTGTATTAACGAGGATGGAAGCTTCAAGTGCATCTGTAAACCTGGCTTTGCTCTGGCGCCTAACGGACGCTATTGTACAGGTATGCCATGTGACATTGTTTCAGGATGTGAATAAAAGTGTTTCCAGGTCACTGTCTGTAGCTTCCATCAGGAGGGTTGCTGCTGAGGAATTTCTTGCTAAATGAAAGTAGCTAATTAAAATGTTGACATTCATGTGTAAAAAATGTCCCGCGGTCTACCCTCTCAGACATCGATGAGTGCCTGACGCCAGGCATCTGTATGAACGGGCGATGCATCAACTCCGAGGGCTCGTTCCGCTGCGAGTGTCCACCGGGCCTGGCCATCGATGTGGACGGGAGAGTGTGTGTGGACACACACATGCGCACCACCTGCTACGGCGCCATCAAGATGGGCACGTGCTCAAGGCCGTTCCCAGGCGCCGTCACTAAGTCCGAGTGCTGCTGCGCCAGTCCCGAACATGGCTTTGGAGAGCCCTGCCAGCCCTGCCCTGCGCGTAACTCAGGTGAACAAATCAGCTAACGCTAACCGCGTCAGAACACATTATTAGCGTAGCGTTACTGAGATCCTGTTATCTTTTTTTTTTACATCACAGCATTGTCTTAATCATTTCAAAATCTTGGCTTAGATCAATACCAGTTATTGCAGGATCATGAGAATGATATACCTTCAGGTATTTTGTTGAACTGGATGTGTTAACAGGTAAAAGTGTTTTTCTTGCCTCTCAGCCGAGTTCCAGGCGGTGTGCAGCAGTGGTATTGGCATCACAGCTGACGGCAGAGGTGAGTGATGTCACTGCTCCTGGTTCCTGTTAAGTCTCGGTGGTTTTGGAGCCTGCCCTACCGTCACTGCTCGTTATTCTGCCGTTTAACAGACTCCCTTCGAACATTCCAAGGCATCCTTCCAGAAATGTTTGGGTTTATTTGTGTGTCTCCTTAGATATCAATGAGTGTGCCCTGGACCCTGACATCTGTCAGAACGGCATGTGTGAGAACCTAAGAGGCAGCTACCGCTGCATTTGTAACATTGGCTATGAGTCAGACTCCAGCGGCAAGAACTGTGTGGGTGAGTTCAGTCCTCCTGTATCCAATCTCCAATGTCTAGTGGAAAAAGTATCGACCGAACTGAACCTTTTTCAGATGTTTCAATACCGATCTAAAGTAAAGTCCGGTGCTCCGTTCCGCATCTTCAGTACTTTTGTAATTTTGACTGTGAGGTATCAAGATGTCGGACAAACTATGTTTTTCGGGGCAAATTATCCTGACTATTTTGAAAAATGTACAAATGATGTATTATTTTAGTTGGTTTGCGTGGCGCCTGTTGCGCCTGATGTCCTCTTTTCTCCAACCGTCTTGTCCGCCAGACATCAATGAGTGCCTGGTGAACCGTCTGCTATGTGACAACGGTTTGTGTAGAAACACGCCTGGCAGCTACACCTGCTCCTGTCCCAAAGGCTTTGTCTTCAAACCAGACTCGGAGACCTGCGAAGGTACTCTTCACATACACACCTTAACCAAAAACCATTCACCTTATCAGACAATATCAGTCAGCATACTGCTTTCTCAACCACAGTTTTCAAAACATTGATACTTAAAGACATCTAAGTTCCTCCATTTTTTTTAAATTCACTGTTCATGTAATTTGACACGTTGAAGCTGTGAAATCCGTTTGATTCATCCAACTGCGACTCTTCAGCATGTTGACACACGTGAAGACAGGGATTCATTGGAGTCAAATAGACCATTAAAATGGATTGACCACATGTTGGCTTGCATCCTCTGTCCTCCTCACTTTCTGTTTTCCGTCTTTGTTAAAGTAAACATGTCATCTATCTGTATTTCTGTTCATCTTGCTCCGCGAGGCCTCCCCTAATCTTGCTTGTATCCGTGTGTTTCAGATATCAACGAGTGTGAGTCCAGCCCTTGTGTCAACGGAGTCTGCCGGAACATTGCTGGCTCCTTCAACTGCGAGTGTTCCCATGGCAGCAAACTGGACTCCACCAACACCATCTGCGTGGGTAAGAGGCTGCGGCGTCCATGGCAACTGCCTGATTCTGAAGGGTTCTGAGACGAACCTCTGTCAGAGAACGATCATCAAACAGAGTGAAGAGCACGATCTCTGACAGACATTCTAGGCCTTCTAGGAGGTTCATTTTTGGTCCAAATAAACAAAGACAATGTCAGTTTTCGGAACGTGTCCAGACACTTTTGAATTTCCATCTACAGATGTAATCTGGGTGGGATGTATCATTAGAATAAATACCAATATGAGTTGGCCTTGTCAGTTTGATAGAGCTGTTTTATGTTCCAAGCAGTCATACTATGTTCATATCCATTTCTCAGTGCCGAGCGTATAAATTGTGGTCAAGGTTTTGGGTGGCCCAGTGGTCTCTGGAGAAGAAATTCATGTACAATTTGTTATGACTGGTTTCCTAGACCATCAGGACTGCCATAGAAAATGAGTAAAGTAAATGATGCATGTGACTCGTTACGGGCTGAGGAAAAATGGCAGCTGTTGAATGGGACACCTACAGTTACTAATCACTGCATGTGATGAATGGGGCACTACATGAAAATGAAACGTGTGTGTGTTTTTGTTTTACGGTACATTTTCTACACTATGAGTTGTCTTAAGGGCCTTCAGTGACTAACAGACTCTCTGTCCATCCTGTCTCTCCCTGCTCCTTCCCTTCACTACCCCCATCCCTTTACAGACAGCATGAAGGGAACCTGCTGGCTAAACATCCAAGATGGCCGTTGTGAGGTCAACATTAATGGAGCCACACTTAAGTCTGAGTGCTGCTCTACCCTGGGAGCCGCCTGGGGCAGCCCCTGTGACCGCTGTGAAATCGGTCCGTACACACATGGTTAAACACACTCACACCTCTAACGGACATTATGAAGTGTAAGGTGTGTATTTGAACTGCTGTCCCTCTCCACAGACACCGCCTGCTCTAGAGGGTTCGCTCGTATGAAGGGAGTCACCTGTGAAGGTAAGACAAATATTAGCCCGCACACACACACACACACACACACACACACACAAACACACACACTGAAATGTGATGGTAACAGACAAGGCCGTAATGAAGCTCTGCCTCCCTCCCTGTTGTATTCAATCCTCCCTCACTCCACAGAGGGAAAGTCATAAGCCATGGAGGGCACTCAGTCCTGTAATGATGCCCTTTTTTCCTTCCAGACATCAATGAGTGTGAGGTGTTCCCCGGGGTGTGTACCAACGGGCGCTGCGTCAACACCCAGGGCTCCTTCCGCTGCGATTGTGCTGAGGGACTCACTCTGGACGGCAGCGGGCGCACCTGCGTGGGTAAGACGACACTGAACTCTTCCCAAGGCCAGTGTTAGCATACATACCTGAGGCCAGTGTTAGCATACATACCTGAGGCCAGTGTTAACATACAAACCTGAGGCCAGTGTTATCATACATACCTGAGGCCAGTGTTAGCTTACATACCTGAGGCCAGTGTTAGCTTACATACCTGAGGCCAGTGTTAGCATACATACCTGAGGCCAGTGTTAACATACATACCTGAGGCCAGTGTTAGCATACATACCTGAGGCCAGTGTTAGCGTACATACCTGAGGCCAGTGTTAGCGTACATACCTGAGGCCAGTGTTAGCATACATACCTGAGGCCAGTGTTAGCATACATACCTGAGGCCAGTGTTAGCATACATACCTGAGGCCAGTGTTTGGCGTAAGTCCCCAAAACCAGTGTTGGCGTAAATACCCGACGCCAGTGTTAGCATAAATACCTGAGGCCAGGTTTAGCGTTAATACCCTAGGCTAGTCTTACAGTGAATACTTGAGACCAGTGTTAGCGTAAATACTCGGGGCCATTGTTATTGTAAATACCTGAGGCCAATGTTAGCAGAAATACCAGAGGCCAGTGTTACTGTAAATACCTAAGGCCAATGTTGCATACTCTGGAATCACCAGTGCAGTTCTACTTAACTGACATTTGTCCATCCGGCTTCCTGTCTGTCCCCCAGACGTGCGCAGCGAGCAGTGCTACATGAAGTGGCACGAGGATGAGTGTGGCGAGCCACTGCCCGGCCGCTACCGTGTGGACATGTGCTGCTGCTCGGTCGGGGCGGCCTGGGGCCTGGACTGTGAGGAGTGTCCCAAAGAGGGCTCCCCAGAGTACAAGGCCATCTGCCCGCGAGGACCAGGCTTCGCCAACCGAGGAGACATCCTGACTGGCAGACCCTTCTACAAAGGTAGGAGCTGATCCACGCCAGCCAGTCGGGGGAACCTTTTCATTTGATTTTAATTTCGCTTTCACAACAATGTAACGTTTAGCCCTTTATGAGCATCACATAAAGCATCATAATTTTCTAAACACCACTGGGTATTTTGCTGACACTAAACTGTTCAGAGTGTTTGCCAACTGCTGCGATGAACTGCAAGAAACCTAACAACGACACAGTTATGGTCTTACATTATTATTAATATTATTATTATCTAATCTCCTGACCTTGACATTCATGAGATAACGTTGATATAAACCTGACTGGACATTAGGATTCGGCCAAACCCTGTCGGTGTCCATTTTATGTCAATTCCACGGTCAGTCCAGCGCTAACCCCAGTTGTCCCTCTGTTGTGTTGTTTATCCACAGATGTGAATGAGTGCAAGGTGTTCAACAGCCTTTGCTCCCACGGAACGTGTCGCAACACGATCGGCAGCTTCAAGTGTCGCTGCAGCCGGGGCTTTGCCCTGACCATGGAGGAGAGGAACTGCACGGGTACGGAGGGGACGAAGACTCAGTATTCAGACTGTATCCAGTTCACAGCTCACGTTAATATCTAATCTGAAATGCAACATGATGCTTTGCCATCGAGGTGCTCGTAATCTACTGCGACTCCTTTACATACAAATGCATTTGAAAATGAAAGTAGAAGAATGCACAGCACATAGCTTTAGTAAGTTTCCTTGTATAGGATTTCTGTAGTGTTCATGATGCCGTAGTTCTTGTGGCAAAAGATGTCGTAGTTTGACACTTGGCGACACAGTTAACACCGTGGAATGTCCCAAGGAGATGGACAGAGGAATGCTGAGTCATATGTGTCTGTAATGTGTTTTCTTCCTCTCTCCTCCCTCTGGGTCTCAGATATTGATGAATGTCGTATCTCTCCGGATCTGTGTGGCCATGGCACCTGTGTCAACACCCTGGGCACCTTTGAGTGTGAATGCTTCGAGGGCTACGAGAGTGGCGTTCTGATGATGAAGACCTGCATGGGTCAGTCTGCGAACCACACGCTCACACACAAGCATCCTCTATGGTCCTCTGGGTTTGGCTCAGTCATTCTTAAAACCAAGTTGTACTCTCTCTCGTCCTGCTTCTCTCTCTCTCTCTCTCTCCCTCTCTCTGTCTTTCTGACCTACAGACATTGATGAATGTGAGCGGAACCCACTTCTTTGTCGAGGAGGCAATTGTCTGAACACAGAGGGGAGTTACGAGTGTGAATGTCCCCCAGGACACCAGCTCAGCCCAGATGGTTCCTCCTGTGAAGGTGGGTCACACATACACACACACACTGACACACACACACACACAGACACACACACACACACACACACACTGACACACACACAGACACAAATACACACACGCACACAAACATCGCATGCACACACACACACACACAGACAGACAGACAGACAGACACACACACACACACGCACACAAACATCGCATGCACACACACACACAGACACACGCACACAAACATCGCATGCACACACACACGCGCACGCACACACACTTCGCATGCGCACACACACACACACACACACACACAGACACACATGATGCACACACACTGTCTGTCCACATGTGAATGAGTGTGAACTGAACTCTAACTTCTGTCTGCATGGGGACTGTGAGAACACCAAGGGATCCTTCATCTGTCACACAGAGAATGAGACACAGTAGAGACACAGTAGATTATAAACCATTTTCACAGCTGAAGTCTTCTCTCCTCGGTGGTATCTAGTTCCTGACTGCCCGTCTTCTCTGTTTGTGTGTTTTCAGATGTGAACGAGTGTCAGCTAAGTGACAACCTGTGTAAGAATGGCCACTGTGTCAACATGGTGGGGAACTACCAGTGCTCCTGTGACACAGGCTACCAGGTGACACCGGACAGGCAGGGCTGTGTGGGTGAGTCACCTGGTACATTTCGCTGTTAATCCACATTCCCCCTGGAAAGCCTGACTTGAATATTCTACAACCAGGCAACATCTTGACCTGTTAACACATGCCTTGGACATTATAGAGGGATATCGTGTCGGTGTCTCTACTCACCTGTAACCCCTGTGATTGCAGATATTGATGAATGTACCATAATGAATGGCGGCTGTGACACACACTGTACCAACTCGGAGGGCAGTTACGAGTGCAGCTGTAGTGAGGGCTATGCTCTCATGCCTGACCTCAGGACCTGTGCTGGTAAGCCACAGTAACACACACACACCCAGACGCACACACATTCACACATACGTTCATGTTAACATCTGATCTCTCTCCTGTCCAGATATTGACGAGTGTGAAGACACCCCTGATATCTGTGATGGAGGCCAGTGCACCAACATCCCTGGGGAGTACCGCTGTCTCTGCTACGACGGCTTCATGGCCTCCATGGACATGAGGACCTGCATCGGTAAAACCTTTCTCTTCCCCCTACTGTCTCCACCCACC
>JACXGI010011112.1:16055-26204 GCA_016801175.1 Esox masquinongy | reverse complement strand
TTCTTACTGGTTGGTAGGTGATCAAATACTTATGTCATGCAATAAAATGCAAATTAATTATTTAAAAATCATACAATGTGATTTTCTGGATTTTTGTTTTAGATTCTGTCTCTCACAGTTGAAGTGTACCTATGATAAAAATTACAGACCTCTACATGCTTTGTAAGTAGGAAAACCTGCAAAATCGGCAGTGTATCAAATACTTGTTCTCCCCACTGTGTACGCTTAAGTAATAAAGGCTCCATTTGGCTATTCAGACTTCTCTTGTTCATTTGTGGTAATTTCCACAACAAGGGTCACGCATTCTCCAGCTTTACAACCATGACTGAGTTTACAATCTAGAGTGCAACGTGACAAGGCAGCCCTGTGTGACTTCCACCCATCCACCCCGGCAGCACTGAGACTAATTACTCTGTACTATGATGGATCCCCAGGCAGTGTCAGTATGATGTAACCAGGCAATTCCTGAAGAAATGTAGCAGATGAGGAAGATCAAGTCCCTATGAGACAAGATGGTAGAATGAAGGGATGTCTTCAAAAAGAAAGAGTGTAAAAATAATACACTGGGAATGAATGGTGGGTCAGTGGACATCAGAGGGATGGAATGAAGATTAGTTCTAATGTTTGATGTACTTGGACTAACAGAAAATTAGGTAACCCTTACTTACAGGGTAGTTCCCACGTAACTACGTAGTAACAAGAATGTAAGTACGTGGTAAGAATGGGTAGTTATGTAGGAACAATGTAGGTGTTACGTGTACTTACGAACGATACTACCAGAGCTGTGTTCGAGACCACCTAAAGCGCGACCAAGTCAAGACCAAGATCGAAGCTAATCGAGTCCGAGTCAAGACCAAGACCAAAGGGAGGCGAGACCGAGACCAGAACAGCAGGAAAAGGGTCGAGTCCGAGTCAAGACCGAGACCAGAACAACACAAGTCCAATTCGAGACTGTGATTTTAGATGCATCAGATAATCTCCATAATATGACCTCAAATTGTACAGCATTTTTGTATTCATATTATGGAAGTATGGTATATTTCCCATGAATACTGAATTGGCAGCAAGGGAGTTTAAATTGCAAATAAAAACGTATTGAGCCTTACCACTAATCTATCTATCTATCTATCTATCTATCTATCTATCTATCTATCTATCTATCTATCTATCTATCTCCAATGCATCAGATGAATGATGCCCATAAACATTCAAGAAGCTTTATTAAACGAAAATACACAATAATATCCAAAATCGAAAATTAACCAGTGCATACCTTGTAATGTGCCACCGCAAACACTTGTACGAGAATGTTCCAAATACATTCTCTGCCCTACCTGAAATTCAAAACAGGTGACATTATCAAGACTCATCTATTTTTACTATCTAATATTTCTATATTTAGCCTACTTAACATTCAGATTTTCTGATTTATAAAAACATTTACTATTAGCTTTAAATCAACTATGTTTTTGTGCACATTTTTTTTATGTAGAATTAAGTCATGTGCATAACTTAGTCATATGGAGAACAACAGATTTTATGCCAGTAGTCTTCAAAATAGACAAACTGTAACACAGTGCACCATAACACATTTAAAACTAAACAGGTACAGAAGGCTATTCTGTAGTATCCTTTTTATCACTCACCTCAGCATCCACCCTACTGACCCTCTCATCTCTCTGACTCTCTGCTTCTGGTTCAGACTCACTTTGCTACATGATTGAAATAATACAATCAGATATGCATAGTGGACATCTCATAAAATATAAGTTTCAGATCTATTACTACCTAGGTGGTCTTCTTTATTACAGAACATGATGAATAAACTATTAGTCTGTTAATGATGCCTGACGTTTCCAGCAATTTGCAAAGTTTCAGATATCATCTGCTGTCTTTGTCTTGTTCATGATCGGTCATGCCCTCCAGCAAAATAAAATGACAACACCATCCCAAGCAACGTTATGAAGGAAATAATAAATTTTCAGCGCACTCTAAGATTTTGCTTTCTAGCGCGCTTTGACTTGTTACATTTTGACCATTTTGAGTAAAAATTGGAAAGCTCGGTTTAACATGAATTGCATGCTTTAACTACAATTTGGGTTCATAATTATGTTTCAAAAAGTATTGGCTATTTACCTCTACAAATGAACAACGCCATCAGGCCTGCAGTCCACAGTGCAGTCCTTCTATTACTATGGTGACTCACAAGAAACGTTAGAGGTGCATACCACCACCTACTGTATGTGTAGCACGATGTCCCTGATTTCTTTTTATAGAAATGCCCCAAATCCTAACTCACAGAATTTCAAATGGCGTACATGGACAGCACACCGGACCAGCAAAGCAACCTTTTGGATATACAGATGAACTCTGAATTGCTTACAATTTAAAATAAATATATATAAAATATGAATATATTTAAAAACAGAAGGATCAGGTAGCAGTGGTGGTACAGTAGTTGTTTGTAATAGTATTTGATTGTTTGTTTTTATTTGTTTTAATAAAATGTTTATAATTGACAGTTGTTTTTTAAATGTCATTATATCTCTGTCCAAATGGTGCAGATATCTAGATTTATTTTTTGATCAATTTCCATCTTAGGTTTATTTTATTTTGAACATACCCTCTCATTTTAAATTGTCATTAATTAATGAGTTTGAGGTGTTACATGTTTTAACTATTGTGACTCAGACTCTGCTTCATTGGACCACACCAAAACGTACTTGCTTAGTAGGTGTAACTACTGTGTATCTATGTGGGAACAGACACCGCTTCAAATTACAGCCATCTTTCCTTGTAACTACACTGTAACTACGTGGGAACAGACACAGCTTCAAATTACAGCCCTCTTTCCTTGTAACTACACTGTAACTACGTGGGAACAGACACCACTTCAAATTACTGCCCTCTTTTCTTGTAACTTCACTGTAAGTGTTGTTTGGTACCGTATAAGAACTAATTTAAGATGATGGACTTACTAGGAACTTACATGGTAAGTAAGGGTGAAGTTCACAAGGAAAGGATAGGAAAGAGTAAGCTACAGGATGTGAAGGTATGTTATGGAGTATTAACTGAAAATAAATTATAATTTACCACGTTTATTTTCTTTTTGTCAGGTGTTATTATGAAATAGACTAGTTTTAATGTCTATTTCAACCACAAGCTAATGGATCTTATTTGTATCTACATTGGGAAACAACACATTTAGGAGATTTGCATGGTGAGTGTTGTGGAAATTTTTGAATTAAGGTGCATTTGAGAAATGTCTGCTTTTCTATTGCCAGGTATGTAACTATTTTCTTTGATTGTGACACACGTCTGTATTATATCAGAGCATCACTAGGTACTCTGACCATCTGTTCTTCTGGTTAAACCAAGAAGGGTATCCGTCCTTTGTTCCTTAGGAATGTGGCCCTTGGGGGGAAGTGGTGCAATTACTTACTACAATACAAAAAAATCATTCAATACAACAAATTGATTTCGTATTTGATCAATTTCCATCGTATGTTTATTTTATTTACCCCTTCATTTTAACTTGTCATTAAAAAATTAGTTTGAGGTGTTACATGTTTTAATTATTGTGAATCAGGCTCAGACTTCATTTGACTACACCAAAACGTATTTGCTTAGTAGGTGTAAGCAAATACAGCCCTCTTTCCTTGTAACTACACTGTAACTATGTGGGAACAGACACCGCTTCAAATTACAGCCCACTTTCCTTGTAACTACAGTGTATTTACATGAGAACAGTCAGCGCTTCACATTACAGCCCACTTTCCTTGTAACTACAGTGTATTTACGTGAGAACAGACACTGCTTCAAATTACAGCCCACTTTCCATGTAACTACACTTTAATTATGTGGGAACAGACACTGCTTCAAATTACAGCCCTCTTTCCTTATAACTACATTGTAACTATGTGAGAACAAACACCGCTTCAAATTACAGCTCTCATTCCTTGTAACTACGCTATGACTACGTAGGAACAGACACAGCTTCAAATTAAAGCCCTCTTTCCTTGTAACTACACTGTAACTACGTGGGAACAGACACAGCTTCAAATTACAGCCCTCTTTCCTTGTAACTACACTGTAACTACGTGGGAACAGGCAAAGCTTCAAATTACAGCCCTCTTTCCTTGTAACTACACTGCAACTGCGTGGGAAGAAACACAGCTTCAAATTACAGCCCTCTTTCCTGGTACTACACTGTAACTACGTGAGAACAGACACCACTTAAATTACAACCCTCTTTCCTTGTAACGACACTGTAACTATGTAAGAACAGACACCACTTCAAATTACAGCCCTCTTTCCTTGTAACTACACTGTAACTACGTGGGAAGAAACACAGCTTCAAATTATAGCACCCTTTCCTTGTAACTACACTGTAACTACGTGGGAAGAAACACAGCTTCAAATTACAGCCCTCTTTCCTGGTACTACACTGTAACTACGTGAGAACAGACACCGCTTCAAATTACAGCCCTCTTTCCTTGTAACTACACTGTAACTACGTGGGAACAGATACCGCTTCAAATTACAGCCCTCTTTCTTTGTAACAACAGTGTATTTATGTGGTAATAGACACCGCTTCAGATTACAGCCCTCTTTCCTTGTAACTACATTGTAACTATGTGGGAACAGATACCGCTTCAAATTACAGCCCTCTTTCCTTGTAACTACAGTGTATTTACGTGGGAAGAGACACCGCTTTAATTAACAGCCCTCTTTCCTTGTAACTACACGGTAACTATTTGGAAACAGACACCGATTCAAATTACAGCCCTCTTTCCTAGTACTTACATTGTAACTACGTGGGAACAGACATCGCTTCAAATTACAGCCCTCTTTCCTTGTAACTACACTGTAACTATGTGGGAACAGACACAGCTTCAAATTACAGCCCTCTTTCCCTGTACTTACACTGTAAGTGTTGTTGGTACAACTAGTGAAAGATGATCAACTTACTAGGAACTTACATGGTAAGTAAGGGTGAAGTTCACAGGGTATAGGAAAGAATAAGCTACAACAGGATGATGGCGTGAAGGTATGTTATGGAGTATTTACTGAAAACAAATAATTATTTACCTAATTTATTTTCTTTATATCAGGTGTTATTAAGAAATAGACTAGTTTTAATGTGTCTTTCTACCACGAGCTAATGGATCTTATTTGTATCTACATTTGGAAGCATCACAACATTTAGGAGATTTGCATTGTGAGTCAGGCACCTTAGGTTATTCACATTAAAGTAAGCCTTCTAATGTTAGAGTTTAATTGTCCTCAACAACAGTAAAATCTGAAAATCTCTTATTTGTTACGCCTTTCCATTTCATTCATCAGCTTCTCGCTTTCAACGCGACAAAATAATAGCCTACATTGGAGCGCTTTCGATCCAGGATATTGGAGAAAAATGCGTTCATGTGGGCGCCTAATATGAGGAGAAGCAGTGGGGGTTGTAGGACACCCAACAGATAAGTGCTTTCTGTTGTTTGATTCGTAACACGCATCTGTAATCAATTCATACATTTGTGATTGATGTCAACGTGGCTTTTGGTTTGGAAAGTACCAATTGCCCAATGTTGGCAGTGAAAAGTTGCGCAAAGCAGAGAAAAGCGCATCATCTTTCTTTTCTCTTAAATCCTTAATTCTGAGAGAAAACTTGCAATAAATTATTAGTAAAGTCACATTGAAATGGTACATTCATAAGCACGAATAAGAATGACAATTATGTACTTTTCAAAAAAATTGCTTTTTTATCACCTGTCTGTTTACTAAGTAGTTTTGGAGTAGTATCGTTCTTTGTTCATATAAGTACAAGTAACACCTACATTGTTCCTACATAACTACCCATTCTTACCATGTACTTACATTACCCCTTGTACCTCTGCCTCCTGCCTACTTGCTTTGGCTGTTACCGACACATCGCGCCCTGCCTATTGATTACCTTACAGCCTGTTCCTTCTGCACTACTGTGTTTTCTCACAAATAAAAGAAGTCCAGTGCTCTGCGCTTGAATCCATCCCTCCATCCCTCTGTTCTGTGTGCAATCATTACAGTTACTACATCGTTACATGGGAACTACCCTGTAAGTAACGGCCTGTAATTTGAAGGGTTACCCAATCAAGTAATAAAGTTACAATACAAAATAGTTACAGTCTAGCAGTATTCTACATCCTTCCAAATTGTCTCAAAGTCTACTAAGTATACCATAAGCATCTAAGACACACTAAAGTACGAAGTTTGCTTAGAGCATCCATTAACAAAAAACTCCTAGATAGTAAGCTACAACACAATGTGTCAGGAGGTCTCTTTAACAATGACAAACTCCTAAATTCAATTACAACCCAATGTGTTGGGAGATCTCTTTAACGATGACAAACTCAAATAACTTTTGAGATAAAGGCTGTTTATCCTAAAAGCAGACATATCTAAAACACTCCCCCTAATAATCATTAGCATTACTTTACCTTGGTAAACACAATGAACACAAAGGACAGGAACTGTCCCACTTAATCAGTGCAAAATTATCGAATAGATGGTGTTTTGCCGCCAGTTGTCAGATATGCAACACGGAAAAACAAGATTTGCAGGCCAAAAAGGCAATAATTAAAACCTTAAACAGCAGGCCCCTTATGTCTAAATCATTTTAATTCAGATTCTGATGTATAAGAATGGGCTAGTGAGTAATGTTTGACTTACCTTCAAAACTATTTTACCACCGGTTGGAATTGCCTCGAAGGCCTTAATTTGCCCACCCCTAGCCTGAACTGTCATCTGGGAATACATATAGAAACAAGTTTATTCATATAGCACAATTCATACATAGAAGCAATTCAAAGTGCTTTACAATGAAAATAAATGTTAAAAAATGCAATTAAAACAGTCAGATTGTTATAATTCTCTAACTCACCTGTCTCCAGGGGGACTGTACATGAACTTCAACACCCCGGTATCTCAATCCTCGCATTCCAGCGCTAGGATGAACTCTTCAGTTCCTTTGTAAGTGAATCTTTGCATCAATGTCTTACTCGGCTCTTCCCAGGGGGACATTTATGCCATGTCTGTACATGCATTTTATATTCATCCTCAATGAATTACAGTTACCATAACTGTTTTCTCAATCCTCACGCTCCAGCGCTTAGAGAAACTAGTCAGTCCTTTTGTGAGATAATCCCCTGCATCGATGTCTGAACAGCAGCAGAAGAACTTGCATCATCCGTCATCCACAGATTGTATCATTTAGCAGAACTTCTGAGCTAACAAGCTAACTGGCTAACCGAAGGAGTTCTTGGTTATATAGATGAACAGTGAATAGTAAAGTTACGCCACAAAGCGACTAACTAACGCTTTTGCAAACTGTCAAGATTGCAAAAGCGTTAGTTAGTCGAACAAGCCCTATGACTTCCTGATTTTTATCAGTGCTGAACTGTATTTCGTGTGGCCATAGTATGATGACATTGTATTTTCCTTTTGAGGATTAGAGTGTGATATTGTATTTTTCGGCGATTATACAGTGACTTATACAAGTAAAATATAATGCCATCCAGTTGTACAAAATACAACAGGAAGAGGACTGCAGCCTCTGGCATGATGCGTTCATATTTAAATATCATGGCACGAATAGGACACCATCAAGAACGAAAATGATCATTAAAAACGATGCCTGGAGTCGAAATGGATAGAAAGAAAAATAACATTTTCCGGCTAAACAATATGGATTCAGAGGAAGTTGTATATGGACAGATGTGTGGTACATACGAAGAGAAAAGACAAAGGAAAGTTAAGATGGCCGAGAAAGGACAACAGTCGTAAGGTGGGAAAGGAGACAAAGGAGACATTCCAAATGGACGAAGATCTATTTTGTCTGACCACCTGGCAGAACGACAACAGTCACAATAAGCAGTTTCTGTTATGGGATCCTAGAATCATGGACGATACAAGGAGCTGACGTGAGCTTTCATAATCACTGATTCAGAGTTCTTAAATGTTTATTTTCAAAAATGTATCGTACCTAACCATTAAATGAAGCTGGAACTTATCAAGGAAATCTGATCACTTTCCTTGGTAATAGCCAGGTTTATTTAATTGAATATTACATGCAGTTTGAAAAGCACCTGGATGGTTTCCCAGTGAGCAATCGCTGGCGCGCCGCCGGCGTTTTGCTGCTGGCGGGCCACCGGCGGCTATAATGTCGTACAGCCAGCGGGCCACCAGCTTTTGCCGCTTTTCTCCTGATCTCAATTTGCATAAGCTAATTTGCATCTCAGGCGGCTTTCCACCTGCGGCCCGACTGCCTTACGCTGGCGGCTAGCCGCCGAAAAGAGGGTGTGCGCTTTAGTCTGCTGTATCTGCTTGTGTTGCCATTTTTTCCAGCAGAGATGCTATTGTACCCCTTTTATTCTTGTACTGATTATTTGATTTATTTCAATATTGTAAAATATTAATGTACAGAATTTTGGTCAGCATTGGTAGTTTATAAATAAAATAGACTTTGACTATTGCCCTATTGCTTGTGTAAAGGACCTTTGTGTAGACATGTACAGTAAACACATCTCGCCATTGCTTACCATAATATTTTCACGAACTAATGGTATATAGCCTCGACTTTAATGCTTCATGGGGGACAGTTCTTTACTGTGTTTAAACACCGCCATGTCCGTAGATGCCGCTATAATAGCGAATTGCACATGTGTAAGGCAAGACCATGGGTTAGACAGTCGGCGTTTGGATTCCACACTGTTGTACGGTGCAAACTAGAAGGAACATTAATTTTAGCGACTTGGTTCTCTCGTCAACTCTTGTTCAAAGTGTATAAACTATATGCTCTGATTTGGACAATACAACATCTGGATTATCACATTTTTTACTACAATTTGATGAACTCCCGAAACAAACGAAGATCAAGGATTTTTTGGACATCAGACCGAAAATTGTTGAACGCCGAGTCATCTATGGTGAGTTCTGTTCTGCGATATTATAAATAACTAGCGTTGTGTTAGGTTACTGAGCAAGAACGTAATGACTGTTTTGTATTAAACAATACCCTGATCAGCGGCTCACCAGCGGCCCGACGGCGGCTAGCCGCTTTTATGCAATAAACCCAGCGGGATGCCTCACGCCCCAATATTAGGTTTTATTTATAATAATCCTTTATAATAATTTTGGTCATATCACAAATGACAATCAACTGAATAAAATCTAAACAATTTATTTCAAATAGTGAAACATGCATACCAAAAAAACATGTGCAAATGAATTGAAATAAAAATGTTACAAAATCAAATAGTGCAAGAAAACGTGTCCAGTAACAGATAGTAAAATTACAGTATTTGAATGTGAAAGTACAAAATAAACCTAATACAATACAAAATAAACAAGGGCTAGAATGGCAGTAACATACATAAGTATGACCTAACAGCAATCAATAGTTATTGAATATCAGATACATCAGTGCAATAAGCTTATGAACGGTGGCATAACACTACAACTACAGTCAGAATTAAGAACATTCACACAGAGCTATAAATATATTGACAGGATAATGCAATCATATATATAACACTATACATAGCAGCAGTAAAAAAAAAAAATAAAAAAATAGAAATACAGTACTGCAGCTTAGCAGCAATATTGGTTGTGCTGGAGATGTCATTCATATTCACGGCAGGTCCCTTGTACCGTCGCGACATCTCCCACCTGCACGGTCAGCTGCCCCTTTCTGGTACCTGGGGACCTGGTTCTGGACAGCCTCATCAGTGGCATCCCGGTTGGAAAGATTCTTCCGTATGGCTCCTGTAATACAGTAATCAGATATTGTACTTAAATGGTCTGACATGATTGAGAATTGCATGACATTCAAGACAAATGAAATGTTTCATTAAGACAACATGCTAGCGCAACTATAGTCTTGTTTTTACCTGATTGTAGAGCCAGCTGTGCCCTCGGCTCGACCTTCTCTTCAGTCAGCCACTTGATCTTCTCCAAATGTTCTGAAAGTAAAGACAGACAGTTAATTATTCAGTCCTAAATATCTGGTTATTTTACAATCAGAACTCAAATCGCAGTGTCCACCAAAATGTTCATTCTTACCTTCATGTGCAGAGCTAAAACTTCCCCCTACCTCTGCCTTCTTGCCCTTAAAAA
>JACXGI010011112.1:0-15955 GCA_016801175.1 Esox masquinongy | reverse complement strand
ACATGGAGTACCTCTCTGGTGCCTTGGAGTACTGTGCTTGCTCCATTGTCACGAGTTGGGTGTAGTGTAGGGTAGGAACCAGGCGCAGGCAGTGATCATGTTCGGCGGTTTTATTACACCAAAACAAAACAAAACCAAAGGAGAGGGCGCCGGAGCGGCCGGAACAGGAGAGGGCGCCGGGGCCGCCGGGACAGGAGAGGGCGCCGGGGCCGCCGGGACAGGAGAGGGTGCCGGGGCCGCCGGGACAGGAGACGGTGCTGTGACCGCCGGGACAGCCGAGGACGCCGCGGGTCGTCTCCGCCTCTTGCATGTCTTGCAAGAGCCCTTTTACCAGCTCCTCTTGCTGCTCAGTAAGGGGCTTGACCACTCCCCATTGGTCCATGCCCCATAGCATCCCCCCCAAATTTTCTTGGGGCGACCACCCGCATTGCTCCATCAGGGGGTCTTCCTCCACTCTCCCGTAGTCCGCCTCCTCATCGTCCGAGGAGAGGGAGTCAGACCCCCAATCACCCCTCCAGGTATAAACCCCTCCTGGCGGGGTTGCCTGCTGGTTCCATTGGCGGTGGATCATTCTGTCACGAGTTGGGTGTAGTGTAGGGTAGGAACCAGGCGCAGGCAGTGATCACGTTCGGCCGTTTTATTACACCAAAACAAAACAAAACCAAACAACGAACGGAAAAAAACAGCTAAACTGAATGAAATAAAAATGCACAACATGCGACTTATACAAACATTCAGACAGTTAACAAGCCAGGGAAACACTCACCAACAGACACGACGACACGAAACAATGATCCACAAATATGGGGAGCAGAGGGGAAACATTTAAACACTTACAAACGATGTGATGGGGACCTGGTGTGCATGATTAGAGACATGTGACACAGACAAGTCCGGGATGCATTTGTGAGTGATGGGAACTGCAGGTGCACGGAACGGTGGCGCTGCTGCTCACCGAACCGTGACATCCATCCTAAAAGTAAACAAAAGATGGTGAACAGGTAAATATGGTGAAACTAAGTAAACATTGCAGCAATTACGAGATCAACATGTAATTCACATACCTGGCGTGGAACTGCTGCCACACAGTCATCCTCCTCCGGGAACAAAACTACAGAAAACGTCATCACCTGAAAGCAATGTTTACAAAATAAGTTTAAAAAACCGGCAGCATAAGACACACACAGGCTAGCTAAGAACAATGTGGATACACAGACACCTCAGTAACGGAATTGCAACAGGTCCAGGTTGAGCTAGTCTAAATTTACTGCCAAGAGTAACGTTATCCACATGATGTGGATAACGTTACACAAAGAAACACGATTCAGCCAACGTTACATATCAGTTGATAAAAGTTACAAGGAGTAATCACATATTATAAAATTCTAACTTGTTGATCCCCTAAGAAACACGATTTAGACAAGCTAGCTAACGATGTTACCATACCTGTTCAACTGCTGATAGGCGAAAAAGCACACATGGGTACATCTAAACCTGGTGATAAATTAGATATTGGTACAATGGTGATTTTCTAATCTGGTAAAATAGTCTCATGGTTTTCTTACAAAGGGTAAAAATTATGTGTTTTCTCTCTCCTTGTATACTGTATAAGTGGTATAATGAATAATCCACATGGTGATAGTTTTTACGTTAAGGAGACACACTGTGTCCCATGAGGACTGAATATGAATCCAAAATAGTAATAGCCTATGAAGAGGGTGAAACAACCAAAGTGAGTTTACTCCCGACAAAATTAGATGTTGCATCTTAAATGCTGAATTGAGTTTGGTTAAATGATATAGTTTCTCTTTGTTTGTATATTCCAATGATAGCTGGGATAATTCTTCCAAACAGACGCCTGATACTCGTTAATGGAGTTTACATTCTAAAATGGTAAATTGACCAATGACCAAATAGGGTATTAATGTAACATTGTTTAAGGCCTACATTGAGTGTCATTTGGTTTACTTACTGTACCTTGATTTTGGTGGCGTCATACACCTGTTTTCTGTCTACATCGCCTTTCTTATGAGTTTTCTTAATTTCCACCCTAATGTTGAGTTGCTGTGTAGATATTGATAAGCACATTTTTACAAACTGCAACAATATTAGATGGGTAGGACACTAAATCTAAAATCTTAAGTTGAAAGGATAACATATCTTGCTACAGACAGTCTGAGGACCATGCCAGATTTTTTATGTGTGGGAATTTAAATTTCATATACATTAAACAAACATTTGGCCTTTTTAATAGCTCACCATAAATGGGTGAATTCCCATTAAATCAGAGCAGTCTATTACTACGAGTTAAATTTGGGTTCAGACTGGTCTCATCTGTGGTAATTTCCCCAACATGAGTATATTCCATTTTGGGATAATCAAACGTTATGTATAAGCTATATATATTTTCCTCTCAGTAGCTTTAAAGTTGAAATGTATGGTTGTGAACCAACTGAAGTGAGGGTACAGACCTAAAGTCATCCCCCATTTTTGCTGATAGAATAATCAAAAGAACCACAGACGTGGTTAAAAAAATGCATAAAAGTTGTGATTTAGGGTTTGGCTTACTGCCTATATTTGGACTAAAAAATTATTAAAGTTGTGAATTCCCAAAAATTTAGGAGGTAAATCAAGACACTGTTTGTATGCCATGAGGTCGTTTGGCCATTGTCCTGTAAAATGCTAAATTTGTGTTCTGTAGATATACTAATACAATCACCCTGGTGGTTGCAGTAGGTACAGCACTGGAACTTGGGATGGAGTTTTTCTCTCCTATAATTTAGTTGCTCAGCTTATCCCCTAGTGGACAAACCAATTTAGTTAGGCATGTGCCAAGAAACTACAGGATATTATAAATGCATGATAGCCAATTTCGCAGACCTGTGTGAAGGTACTGAGGTAACGTCAAATTTGAGAGCTGTTTAGGTATGTTAAACAAATTAGTTTATAGGTAATATGATTTATAATTCCTTTGCACAAGCGACCGTGTTGCACATTGGAGTCTTTGATTGTGTTAGTGAATGTTTGTGTTTTTAAAATATTCACTTTGTTTTGATGAATATACAGGATGCAACTCCATATTGAATGGATTCCAGATCCATCCCTATTACCAATTCTCTATTTTTCATGTCCGTCCTGAGGTGATGGCCAGTGTGGGTTCAGGATGCGCCTCCTGTGGCCGTATTCACTGTGATTCTGCATTCACTCATGGGGTCACTTTCCACTGACTTAATGAAGTGAAAGCAGGGGTATGTATGATATGATCATTGATTATGATTGGAAAGAGTTGAGCTTAGGTCTCAAAGCAAATCGAATTGGTACTTATAAATAGTTACATGAAAAATGTAAATTTTCTGTTTGCATAGTTATAACGGAGCAATTGGCATCTGTTATGTTTTACATTTTCCAACCACAGGATTTGTTTTTAATTGGTTTATTTGGAAATTGTTTTGTTTAATGTAAGGTCTAACATTTTAATGGTTGAATAGCATAGACCTAACCATTTCTGATTTGGCAAGCAAAGTCAAGTCTGACAATCTTATTCCACTGCTAATTGCTATCGGGCACAAGGAACCAAACACCAACCAAGACATTTCTGGATGGAAAAGGAACTTTGACATAGACTATTATGGAAACTTGTCTGAATAGGGTGAACGCTTCACTTTAATGATGGAACTTCTGAGATCCACAAGTTTTCAGGACTGATCGATTGTCTTCATTGTTGGGAGTTGACAGAACAAGACCCAGTGGATGAAAGTCAGATGGACTGTTGAACCAAACTAATCGTTGTTTTACAGTTATACGTTCAACAGATCGGGACATCACAACCCCTTTTACATAATGTCATCGACTGGACACAGACAACTGAGTGTGTGAGTACCAGCAACATGTTCAAGAAGGATTTCTACAACAACACTGGTGAAATCTGTTTCAAATCTTCCTGACCACTCACATGGCAGAATGATGCCAGGGTCAGATCACTTGGCTTCACACTCCATTTCTAGATGAATCATCGACAGCGAGATGAGAGGAGAATCCACCTGAGTCCTGAAGGACTCCACATACTACAGGTCAGAGTACCACGGGCCAGTTGACTGGAAAGGTCACATGGTCCCAACACAGTGGAAGACACTGTTGTGGTGTTAATCTTGAATTAGTGTTAAGTTTTGGAAACTCACTACTCCACTACACACCTACACTGACTTGTTAGGGCAACCAGGCAATTTGCTGGGTCCACATCACACTGACTGCAATAACTGATATTGGAACTTTCATCACTGATGTAAGACAAAGAATTTTCACATGGATCATGATACGGACAAGGTTTTTTTTTTATTGTTCAATGGATTTTAGGGGGAATGTTTCATCATGATGTTATGTTGAGTCTGATTTTCTGCTGAACACTGTTAACACTGATAGTAGCCTGTTGATGTCAATATGTTTCTCAACCCTTATAATCTGAGGTGGGGAGGGATTGATGACTGTCATACATTGAGTTATGTGTCGGAGTGGGGTGTGTCAATTGTCTTGTTTACATTACTTTTAATTTGAGGAACAATAAGACCTGATTGGTCAAATATTCCTTTTGTTGTTTCATCTTAGTCATTTGTAACATAAGTGTATGGGCCTTTTCTTTTCATTAGGAATTTAATTATACTTGTAATGTTTTATCAAACATGTAATATTTTTCTTTAAATTAAGTATATCAATTTATGCTTCTTTATGTTTAGATAACAAAAGACCATCTGTTTATCCGTACACAGGAAGTCACGTTCATTTAAAGCGCAACAGTAAATAGCCAATGGGCTAATGTGTATTCTGTTTGGGATATCTATAAAGGTGAGGACAATCTTCTTTGAGATTGAGGTTGTGTAAGGAAGACTGGGTCCGTAACCTCATGAACGAGACTATCTAATGCTGCTATAAATAACTGAATTACTCTCTCCCTTGACAACCGGGTATGCGATTCCTTATTTCAACCACTATATGAAACGACTGATTTCTAACAGTAGAACAGAAGATTCAAAAATGTTTTGATAGTTACCAAATTAGGGTATACCCACGTCTCCAGGCACCAAACCACGGTCTTTGCCTGTGTGTATATATTGGGATGATGCACTTTCAGAAGTCTTTTGATGACATCTGAAAGCGCATCATGAAAATAAACACTGAGAACCTCTCTTTCCAAAATCCTTTTTTCCAACTATTGTAGTTAATTACTCAATACACCAAAGCCGGTTTATGTCACGACTTTTCACAAAGAGGAATCGCAAAAGAACTATCAACAGTCAAGGACAGTTAGAATCCTGACTGGCAACAACTCCAGCATGGAACATTGTTCTACTCTTCCCTACTTTTAAGGAAACCCCACCACTGCGCATTAGGGTTCCCACCTTTGGGATATATTGCGACACACAAACCTTCCCCCTGCTGTGAGGTACTAACTCATAATTGGAGGACTGATCGTGACTGGCAATGATTCCAGACCTTCCCTTTTAACGAGTGTCCACCAATAAAGATATTAGGATATTTCGCATCTTTTACTCCTTGGTTTTGATTGGAAATAAAAGGCCCTTGTCCACATCTCCAAATGTTACCTGTTGTAAGTATTTAGGCTAACCTGGGTAGACAGTACACTACAATACCTCTCACATCTGCTTGATCAGCTTATTTCTCCAACCTGATTGCGGTGAACAAAAACAAACCAAAATGTTTGATACAGTTGCAAAGTTAACAAAAAAGCAATGCTCAACAAGAAAATTGGGTCTTCACTTCAGCAGTAATGAATACATGAACTTCTTTGATGAAAAGATCATCACCATTAGAAAACAAATAACTGACTCTTAAATAGGTATATTCCCAAAAAAATCTCAATTGTCCTGAGACTACCCAGAACTTCTCTGACCTGGTGTCAATGGCGACACTTGAATTTCTTGATTAAATTAGTAATGAGTTATAAACCCACAAATTGTCAACTAGACCCAATTCCAACAAAACTACTTAAGGAGATACTTCCTGTGCTAGGTCAGCCAAAGTCGAACATAACTAATTGCTCCCTATCCTCCAGATGTGTACCAAACTGCACTCGTGAAGGTAACAAATGACCTTCTAATGGCCTCAGACAAAGGTCACTGGCTTGTTGTTGTCCCTCCCCTCTGCCCATCGTGCAATTGGGGTGAACTCTGCTGGCAATACATAGCCCTCATTCAGGGTGGTTGCGGTTAGTGGGTGTCCCTTTGGTTGATGCTTGGCAATGTGGGTGGATTAACTTCCTGCCTATCGGGCCCTGTCCGAGACCTCACCTGGATAAGGCCACAGCGTCACTGGTCCCCTCCCCCCCATCTAAGTCCCAAGGTTTTATGCTGCTATATTATTGTGCCGGGGGAGTAGGGTGAGTTCTTCTCCACTGTAAATCCTTGTATATCAAAGGTATGCATTCTCTAAATTTTCTGTGTCTCCTGCTCTGTTTAAACATAGCAAGACATGAGGTCTTGGCCCACAGCTCCGGAGTACCAGGCTCGTAGGTGTCTGTGTCCAGAGTCCTCCTGTTTTTGTTGCGGATCAAGAAGATACCTGACGATTCCAGCTTACACTAACATTCCACAGAAATCCTGATTTAATGCTATTTGTTAGACTTTGATCTGTTAATTACATTTTGTGTGGCTTTTTAGTACCTGCTTTGGTAATGTAAATTTGTTTCCCTTGCCAAATAAGCCTTTTTAATTGAATTGACAGAAGAACAGAGGGGGGAGAAGAGAGGAAGAGAATGAGAGGGGGAGTTGAAGGAGGAAAGGAGAGCAGGACAGGAAGAGTGGAGGAAAGGAGAGGAAGAGGAGTGCGTGAGAGAAGAAGTGAGCATTGGGAGAGGAAGACAGGGAGAATGAGAGGGAGAAAAAAGGAAAGGAAGTTACTAAGTCCATCAGACTGAGGGAGAAACCTGATGATTAAATAGTCAGTATAAAATCTGATATTGTGATCCCAGGCGCCAGCTGATAGGTTGCTGACCAATGGGGTGTGCAAGGTGTGCTTATTGGGTTTTGCTTATTTACTCCGTTTTACTACGGTGTGTCCCTTGTGGCTACGAACCCTGTGGCTCTAGCAGTCTAGGGTGGATGGTACAGAGACCTGTAACAAAACTCATGCAAAGTGGTGTAGTGTACAGGAACAGTGAGAACAAACGACACAGACAACCAAAGCTACCGTCAAACAAAGCATTTATTAGAAACACACAGTAAAGGGGGTTGGGAAAAGGGGCTGAGCTGGACCCAAGAAACGAAATAATAATGGTCAAACACCCCTAAACTGAACTTGCCTGCCTCAAGAACCACTTAGCTAACTACTAACCAGTACAAAAATACAGTGGGCGGTCCGCTCAGTTCTAACTAGTGTTTTTAGACAAAGCTTTCCTATGGGTTGTGTATGCCCAAGGGCGACTTGCTAAAAACCCCTTTTCCCAGGGACACAGGGACACAAAAACACAGGTTGAACAAGGACTAAACAGCACACAGCAACCAATTGACTAGACAACACCAAACAGAACACCACAGCAATACATACTCACATGAAACAGGACAAAGTGAGATGAATGAACAAAGTGTCTGTCAAACAAAAGGGTATGTATCTCAAGAGTGTCTATGGCCATGTGGGGTAAATCAAAAAAGTCTCTCTGGAAGAACCAACTGACTGGGTTTTTAAACCAGGGGATGTGTGATGTGATTGGGTAATAGAAAAAGGAACAGGTGGTGCAATTAGGAGGGGTGTCCACCGATTGGTCCACCTCAGCTGCACTCATGACTGCCAGGTGGGAAACACCAACGAGCACAATCAGGAACATAAAGGACACCTGGGGAAACGGCAGGAGGGGGAAAAACACAAACACGCATACAGGATACCTGCATGCGTAACACCCTACTGAACATGACCATGATTAGAGTGAAACATCATGTTGTGTTTGACACAGGGACCATCTGACACAGAGACACTGAGGAGTCATAATAAAGATAAAACCCTGGATAGAGGGGCTCAGTGAATGTGGTGTTGAATGAGTACAGGTGGGTCAGTGTGTCACAGGAGACCCTGTAGAAGGACAGAGTGCCGGCTGGCCAGTCCAGATACACTCCTACTCTGTGTGGGTCTGAGGAGGTGACAGGTAGGACCGTTGTCTTATAGTTGTGACTGACAGAGTAATGGTCATCATAACAGTCCAGACTCCAGGACTTGTCATTGTATCCAATCAGACAGTCATCACCCTCTCCTCTCCTGTTGATTCCTTTATCAGTCACTCCTATCACAGCCACTCCCCCACTCCACTCTACCTCCCAGTAACAGCGTCCAGACAGACCCTCTCTACACAACACCTGTTGATAGACCTCAAATCTCTCTGGATGATCAGGATATGACTGCTGCTCTCTCCTCCATGTCACCTTCCTGTCCTCCTCAGACAAAGAGAGTTCTCTGTTTACTGTGTTTGGGTCCAGTGTGAGATCACAGACATCTGATGGATGAGACCAAGACACAATATTACACATCATCATCATTCATATTATACACACACATGCATGTTTTATTTCTTTATTGTCATATACTGATTATTAAGACACACAAAACACACAGAAACACACACAAGCATAGTGAAAAACATGCACACACTTACACACATAGACATGCACACACAAACATACATACATACATACATGTGAACACAGACAAACCAGCTGTACAGGTGCATCTCAAAGAATTAGAATATCGTGGACTAGTTCATTTGTTTCCATAATTCAATTCAAGAAATGACACCTTCATATATTCTAGATTCATTACCCATAGTGAAACATTTCAAGCCTTCTTTGTTTCAGTCTTGATGATTCCGGCTTACAGCTCATTGGAAATCAAAAATCCCGTATCTCAAAATAGCAGAAAAAAAAATGTACAAAACTGAAATAGAAAACAGAAAAAATAGTATTTTCCACAATATTCTATTTTTTTGAGATGCACCTCCACAGCTCCGGAAAAAAGTTGAGACCACTGCAACTTTTTCTTTCCTTTCCAAAAAAGTCGAAATGGAAGGTTTTGAGTGAGGAACAGAAGGGTTAAAATTAAGAGACCACTGTAAGTTGAACGCTTCTGTTCCTCACTCAAAACTTTCCTTTTCAACTTTTTTGGAAAGGAAAGAAAACGGTGTAGTGGTCTCTTAATTTTTTCCGGAGCTATATGTGTTGTTCTGTTTAATAAATCACTTACATTTCTTCAGTCCAGATTTCAACCTCCACTCTCCACCATGATCCAGACTGTGGAAGAAGCAGAGAAGCAGACTGCCATTCAGTAACACACAACCTGTCTTACACACGCACGCACGCACGCACGCACGCACGCACACACGCACACACGCGCACACACACACACACGACTTCTTCATTTTTGGATAAAACATCCTCCGTTCTCCTAGAACATGTATCCTGTCTCATCTCTGCAACGTTACACCCAGAAAACACACTCCACACACAATCCCCCCAATCACACACAAACACAATACCCCCAAACACACTCACTCACACCTCCTCCCATCACACACCATACAAAACCCCTCCTCCAATAACACACCATACACAACCGCTCCTCCAATAACACACCATACACAACCCCTCCTCCCATCACACACCATACACAACCTCTCCTCCCATCACACACCATACACAACCGCTCCTCCAATAACACACCATACACAACCCCTCCTCCAAATACACACCATACACAACCCCTCCTCCAATAACACACCATACACAACCCCTCCTCCAATAACACACCATACACAACCCCTCCTCCCATCACACACCATACACAACCCCTCCTCCAATAACACACCATACACAACCCCTCCTCCAATAACACACCATACACAACCCCTCCTCCCATCATACACCATACAAAACCTCTCCTCCAATAACACACCATACTATGAGGATAAAATTCTGATAACTGAACTTTTGCACAGCGTGCACATTAAAATTTAAGAAGGAAAAGACGTGGAGTTCTTTCCAAAATCGAATAACATCTGCGTCCAGGTTCTGGGGGGGGGGGGTCTCGGGTGTCCCACTGGGAGCGTTCATTTCAACAGCTTCTTTTTTGAGGAGGTCGCGGATCTCCCCGAGTTTGTTGCATACAGACTCATCTCGGATTATCCATTCTGTCTTCAAACGGGGATCTAACACTGATGCTAAAATGAGATGTTCATCAGTGTAGTATATTCCATAGCAAATTGACTTGTTGTTTGCCAATGTTTCTGCAAAAGCAGCAATGCCCATTGGAAGTGCAGCGAGTGGCGCAGGCATTTGTGGGGCGGACACCTAATTGGTCGGTTTCCTCTGTGCTCAGGGTGCTCTTGCGTACACTTTTCACCAGGTGCCCGACTTTCACTAACAGCCTATTAAGGTTGTCGTGCTCGTTAACGGCGTCTTTGATCGCCAGCTGAAGCAGGTGAATGGGGCATCTCAGCTGTAAATTTGACACAGTAAAGTACTGATTTATCATAGTTTCTACATTAGTGGTCATCACATCCACATGGACTTGCGAGAGCGCAGGCGGTCCCTCATCCTCCTCTTCATGTTCTGCGCTGCTGCTGGCATCCGCGGTCACTTCACCCTCCGCCTCCTCTTCAGTGCCAGGGAGGAGGTTAAACACCTTGATCATGTTGCTGGCACTGTCAGTGATGACCCGAAACACACGTCGTTGCACGTTCCAATATTTCAGTACACTTTCATACTTTTGGTAAATAAGATCTGCAGTATGTTGCCCCTGTATGTGCTCCTAGCCCAACAAAACCGTGTGCCCCCGGAACATCCCATCAATGAAACTGGCCACGATGCCAAGGAAGCTGTGCCCTCTTCTATTGCTTCAAATGTCCACTGACAGAACGAGCCCATCACCATTTTGCAGTAGGTCTTGCAGTTTGGCTTCCATCTCTTCCAGGGCATGTGGCAATGAACTGTTGCATCCCTTCGCGTTCTCCTTTACTCAGTGGTTCATAGTCCATGTAAATCATTTTAAAAAATGCTACATCCAGCTCACTTTTTCTCTCCCTTGTTATGTTTGGGCCTTTGCGTGCAGTGAAGAAACTTTTGAATTCCTCAACCCTTTTCTCTTGTTGCTGCTGCTGCTCCTCTCACTCTATAAAATACAAATTCATGGACGACACAAATTAAATTAAACAAACCATATATTAGGCCTACTTTGAATGACTAAACGAATTTGTTTGAATATTAGGCTATATTTACTTTACACTTTTGTTACAAGTTACCATATTCAACTTGCTAACCTTTTGCTTTCTTCCCAGTGTGTTCACATACCACACTTTCGTGTTTTCGAGAGATGTGTCTTTTTAGATTCCAAAATGAATCTTTACTGACTGAAATGATGTCACCACATTCTTTTTCTTGTATCACATTATCATTGTTAGTTAGTTTTATATTAATAGTACACCTGTATGACTTTTCATTTTCCTTTTGAAGTACTTGGTGAACTCCATTATCGAGCCGAGTTTTGACTGAAAATAGTCTATTGTTGATGACTGTGCAAGACAGATGGATTCTGGGTCAGGCTTGAGCATGCTTCAGACTCGTGGTGTGAGCGGAGCGAAATTCGAGCGGGGCATAGGGCGATGCTCTGTCCTTTTAGAAATGCCACTCTGGGCTCTGTCCAAAATCCGCCCACTCGCGCTCGTTCCCGCTCCACTCCGCTCACATGCTCTGGTACCATCCAAGCTAGTAGCTACAAAAGTGTTTCTAACTAAGAGTTTAAACCTAGAAAAAAACATGAAATGTGTTTTCTTAGCGTTTAAAAAAAGTTAAAGCTGTAAAAGAGACCTCTGTAGCATCTTAAAATCAGACTCCAACTGCATTAATGCTTGGTCAGCTGCTGGAGCAATAGAGTACTGATCACTGTGTCATTTGCATATGAATGGAAACTACAATATCTGACATCATCACCAATGTTGTTTATATAAAGTGAGAACAATAGTGGGCCAATTATTGAACCCTGAGGGACCCCTTTAAGTAACTCTAAGGGCTCGGACTTGACCCTGTCGATCAATGACGGCCTGAGTTCTATCTTTAAGATCATAAGGTCATAAAACCATCGGCAGGCATCAGTGCCCAGTCCTGTAGATGACAGCTTACTCAGAAGGATAGCATGGTCTACAGTGTCAAAGCTTTTGAGAAGTCAACAAACAACGCAGCACAGTGCCTCTATCATCTAAGGCATCTGCAATATCATTTACAACAAGCATAGTGGCCGAAGTGGTGTTTAGATCTAAAACCAGATTGATTGATGCTAAGAATACTGTTAGCTGAAAGAAAATATTGTAACTGTTTGTTGACCAAAGATTCTAGGATCTTTGCCCGACAAGGGAGCCTAGAGATGGGTCATTAATTATCCAAATCACTACCGCCCCCTCCCTTATGTAATGGCAGAACAAGAGCTGCTTTCCACAACTTAGGGATATTTCCTGTGCTTAATGTTAAATTGAAGATGTGGTCACTGAACCAGCAATGATAGGTGCAGCACACTTCAGTAAGTATGGGTCTATATTGTCAGTGCCTAGGGATTTCTTAGTATCATTGGCACGCAGAGCAGCTAGGACCTCTGCTTCAGTGAGTTTCCGGAAACTAAAAATAAGATTACCATTTTACAGGGTAACTAAAAACAGGTTGAAAAGTAAGACAAAAAAATCAACTGACTAACCAGGACCACAGTGGCCATTTTTCCTTTTAAATAAAAAAACAGCAGGAATGAAATGCTTATTTAAAGCATCACCGATTTCATTTTTTTTTTCACTTAGAATACAGGAGTCAGAAGTCATTTGCTTAGGAAGAGAAACAGCAGAACTCCCCGTTTCAGTGAATTAACAGTTTTCCAGAATTTTGCGGGATCTCTAGGAGAGTTTGTCATAGCACTAAGATGTATTTCTCAATTGCCTAAAAAACTGCCAATCAGCTGGAGCACCTGTTTTCCTTGCCATGGCCCATGCTTGATTCTTTTGCAGGAAAAGGTTTGATAACCTGGCCACTGGCTTTGTATTTATGGGGGGTATTTGTTAGAATAATGTCTAGTAGAGTAGATTTTTCTGGGTTCTTAAAGTTGGGATGGGTTGGTTTAGTTATCAGCTTAGATTTAGCTTAGCACAAATATCTTTTAATTTATCGGACACTGGTGAGAGCCAATCCAGGTTAAAATCTCCCAAAATCAGTTATTCAGAGTTTGCATAATGAAGCAGTACATCAGAGAGTTTGCTTAGAATACAAGGGGGACCTGGGGGGGGTATACCCCTGATAGAGTAAAATGAGCGTTATTACCAAGTACCAGATTTAAAACTAAACGTTCATATTGCTTTGTGACAGAGGTTGACCTGGACACAGAAACGTTTAAGCAATGCTGTACATAAATTGTGATACCACCACCTCTACCCACACTATAAATATTGTCCTCAGATAACTGAACATCTGAGTCAGGCACAGAGTGACACAGCCACGATTCAGATATAATAGGTATGTCAACATTTGATTGAGAGACCAATATTTCAATAAAGTCCAGCTTTTGGATCAGACGTCAAACATTTAAATTATTTATTTAAATGAGGATTACAATAAGGTTAGTTTTAGGTAAGGTCTCAGTTCCCCGAAGCATAGAAAATTGTGTGTATACGTGAGAGATTAAACACAAAGCAACCTTCAAAATACAGAAATCCACTTATTACCCCAAAATTAGTCCCTATAAAAAATAACATGCTTCATTAAACACAATAGACACAAAGTATAAACCTCCCAATCACTGGAACGCATCTCTAACAATGTACATCCAGTTACTCTTTAAATAGTTCAATTCAAAGACTTTTATGTTAGTTGGTAAAACAGTGAACAAACTATCCATAATGACTGTGTTGATGAAATTGAGGATAGATGAATGTTTGATTACAAATTCGGTGCTATTTCCAAGCATACATTACATTACAATGGTGATAGATTTGATATGATCTCTAAAGCTATATCTCTAAAGCTATACAAAAGGCTTTTTCCAGTTCCAGTACACTGACTTTGATGGAAAGGAGAAGCAGGATGATGGCCATTCGAGGCTTCATTACCGTTCTTCTAGTAGCAGGATATTATGCTAGCCCCGCTAATTCAGATTTTCTTTGTCAAAATAAAAGTCATCACGGAAATATATAAGGCAATATAGTTAACAATCTAGATTGTCAATCTAGTCTGTAATTTTATGTTAAATGTCCATTCCAATATTGTTCTTGTCAGTTCATTTTTACAGACTAGATTGTTAATTATATGGCCTCATAAATTTCAATTTATTTTGATAAAGACAATCTGAGTGCTGCCAGCATAATATCCTGCTGCTAAAATAACGCTAATGAAGCCTCGTTTGGCCATCACTAGCAGGAACATTGGGAAGGAAAAAGTGACTGCATGTGTCACCCTGAGTGACGGTGATTATGAGACCCACCTATTTGATTAATGACATGATTACGAGTCACACCTGTTGTCTGGACTCAGAGCAGCGGATTGGACCATTGGGGGAGACTTAATGCTAATGTGTAGGGAAATGGAGCAGAGGGACAAGGCCTTGGGAGTGAAGCATGTAGTAGGTTGGAAGGTGGTAGTAGGCAGGAGCCATGTGTCAGTGTATTGGAACTATGGTTGTCATTCTACAGCAGAATGATCCAAGCTTGTTGGTTAATGGACAGGAGTTCAAGTTATTTATTGGGGACAGTCTTGATAAGCTGGATTTGATCTGTGTACAGGAAACATGACTTAAACCAAATTTTGATTTTTGTATCCAAGGCTCTGTGGTGGTGGGGAGGGACAGGAGAATAGGGGGAGGGGGGAGTTGTACCACCTTTAGAAACAAGGACTCCCGTATAGATTGGTAGTGTTAGAAATCAGCCGTTTCGTAAAGTGTTTGAAATAATGATTTGCATACCGGTTGTCAAGGGAGAGAGTAATTCAATTATTTATTGCAGCATTAGATAGTCTTGTTCATGAGGTTACGGAGCCGGTCTTACACAACCTCAATCTCATCTCACTCAATCTCAAAGAAACTCCCGGTTGTACCTCAGCTTTATGGACATCCCCAAACTGAATACACATTAGCCCATTGGCTATTTACTGTCGTGCTTTGAATGAACGTGACTTCCTGTGTACCGATCAACATATGGTCTTTTGCTATTTAAACATAAGTATACACTCCGACAGTACGTAAGGGTGCTGAGCAGGAATATATTGTTGTTGAGGTTTGGGTGAGGGAGGAGGTGCTGGTGGCTGTAAATGATTACAACCCCTGTCTGAGACTGGAACAGGAGAAACTGGAGAGGGTGGAGGATCAGGACAGATGAAAGGTGGTGTGGGGATTTTAATACACACAGTACTCTTTGAGGGGTTTACAGACGGACGCAATAGACAGTTAATGGAAGTGGTTGACTTGGTGTCTTAACGATGGTCGGGGGACCAGGATTGATGTTAGAACAGGAAAGGAGTCTGTTTTGGACCTGACTATGGTGTCTAAAGTGTACTTTGACTTTGAAACCGTGTTCATGCTAGGCAAAATGAGTACAGGTAGGCAGGTCTGTATTTGACACATAAAGCAAAACAACAGAATATGCCTACTGCATCATTTTGGATTGTTGCACTGTGGGATTGTTGACGTGCTGCACGCTGCTTGCTGTTACCTACCTGGCTACCTGCCAAACTTTTTCGAATTTAGTCTTTGTAAACTAATTGGTTAAATTCTACTTTAAGAGTTTACCAACGCAATATTTTTATCTGTTGACCTTTTTACCCAACTTTTCTACACCGGGACTCTATTTGGACATAATTAACGGAACTACTCACTCCTGAACACCCGAAGCTAAGTACCATTACTATGCCTTATCACTGTAATTGTTGTAGCTACAACACGGAGG
>JACXGI010011111.1:0-25883 GCA_016801175.1 Esox masquinongy | reverse complement strand
GATTGGGTGGTTAGGTGGAGGTTGACATGGATTGGGTGTTTAGGTGGAGGTTGACATTGATTGGGTTAACTACTGACACTGCACCAATGATCAGTGAATGTCTAGAGAGGTTCTTCCTTTCTTAGGAGGGTTGGGAGGGGTGGGACTGAATGGGCGGAATGGAAAATCATTGAAGGGAAAACAGGATGAAAAGATGTGAAAGAAGTGTAGAAGAAAAGATAGATACTGCTAATACTAACAATAACAACCAATATAATAAAGCAATGTGAACATGTTGCAGATTATCAATGGTTCTTTGAGGAACTCCATGGTTCCCTGAATAAATATTAACAACAATATAAATGTGGTTATTGAAAGGCCTTTATGGACACAGAATGACACGCCATTCATATTATATAAACTTTCATTCTCATGCATAAAACTGCTGATACAACTTATTGAAAACCTCCAGTATCACTGTAGAACAACTGTAGATAGTAAAATGCATTTCAGACCTTCATCAGGTGTTGTTTTTGGTGGATGTCCTTAAGTTCCATTAGAAGTTACACTTTGCAATGTCAGTAACAGGGTTCCTTATGGAGACAAACAGTCTAAATGGTTCTAATGCATTAAGTGCAGCTAAACACACCTGATTCTATTCATTGGAAATTGGAAAGATCCAACACACCACATTAACAATTCCTTTAAAGCCATCCCACCCAGGCTGCCTTCTTAATAAGATAATCTGTGGCCCTCAACAAAACCTTGAAAACATCTGTCTCCATAAAGACTATCATCTTGTTGTAGAAGTCTTCCATTTCAGGCATTGGTTCGGTGGTGTCTGGACAGTGCTCTACACACACACACACACACACACACACAGAGAATCAGAAAGACCCACACAGTCAGATAATGAAACATGACAGTTTATAGTGATCACTATAATATTGTGGCCGATAGGGGATTGTCTAGCCCATCGGCTGTCAGAAGTTCTATCAGTTTCTCCGATAGTGCCT
Source organism: Esox masquinongy (assembly GCA_016801175.1). Classification (NCBI taxonomy): domain Eukaryota; kingdom Metazoa; phylum Chordata; class Actinopteri; order Esociformes; family Esocidae; genus Esox; species Esox masquinongy. The sequence continues at coordinate 24,888 of JACXGI010011111.1, read as the reverse complement.
CGACACAGCATATCCAAGGGCACCCTCTAGTGGTGACTCTATGCCATGCCGCTAACAGCCACCAGGACACGTCTCCGCTATCTGTGAATGTGCTGTGGGAAACAGTCAGCTGGAAAGAACGTGTTTTTTGTTGTTTAATCTTTAGTATTCTTTTCATCCTCAGCACATTGGTAGATTTTTACCTGTGTTTATTACTAGGTTAAAACCTTTAAACGCCATTGAGCTGCTAGTTCACAGCTGTAAAATTTGCATAACATTTAAAAACTGTAGCTGCAACTGCAAATAATGTTTGGTATTGACATCTGCCCAAATTAAATCCATAATGGTTGTTCTATAGTAGCCTATGTATTTCATATTTGTGTCATTAAGGATTCTTTTACACTGTACTTTCATAGTGACTGTTAACAATAATATGTCTTTTTTCTTTCTACTTTAAAATATTGAAATACACAGGCCAAACTGATCAAATTGACAACCTCAACAAATACTGAAAGAAGATCAGAATTAGTCCTGAGTAGATTAATATATACTGAGCTTTCAACACAGATCACTATGAATACTCTCATCAGTGTTAATTTAACTCCTGAATTAACACTATATTTCTTCTTTACAGTTTTGACAAACTAAATAAGTCTTATATTTAGTCAAAATAACAAACTTCAGAAGACCATTTCAATCTTGAATGCACTGCAGTTTACATTGCTGGGTGAACCAGAGAATTATCAAACTGAAATGTAATTTCTACGTTCTTAAAATAACCCGCCAAGGCTCAAAAAAGCCTTGGTGTAAGTTGGAACCCCACTGAAAAAACTCTCCGTACTCCGATCAATTTGTACTCCCAAAAAATGTGTCCATGCCATGTTAAAAGGAGAGCTTTCGGTTATCCATACATTTGTAAACGGGGACAATCAATATAGGCACTGTCCAAAGTGCAGATGCTTCAATCACCAGAGTTAATTTTATGTGTAATACACAAATACAGTGTGACTATTAAGAGGCAAAGCACCCCTCGGCACTGTTTGCTGCAAAAGACTCAGGCTGGAAATGTTAAAGCTGGTAAATTCATAAACAGGGCAGTTAATTCAAGCACAGTTACAGACAAGGAGAGGAAGAAAATTCAAACAATTAAGAAGCAGCCCAGATACACTCTGACAGTTGTTGATTCAAGAATCCTGTTAACCAAATGCTTGTATTAGTGTGTTTGGTGGTTCGTGTTTCGGTTTTAGGAATGTATTTTCCCTTCCATCCACATGATCATCATGGTCTGCTATCATACGTGTAATTCAAACATTTGTATAAGACAATGCACATTTGAACGTGGTAATTGTTCAATTACCACGTTTTGACGACAATTAGAACGTTTGACAACATTCTAATTGTCGTCAAAAAGCCTTGACGACAATTAGAATGGCTGTGGGCCTTCTGGACTCACGGACATTCAATAGGATTCAACTTCAACACTGACACATTTCAACAGTGATTTATCAAACACTGTGTACAATTTTTTGTTAGATAAAATCCAGTTCTGAGCCACAGCCCTTCTCAGTTTTACTGCAGAGACTGCGTTAAGATGTCGACTAACCTGTCTTTGTGTTGAGGAAAACTGCAGCTGGCAAGTTGAGACAGTCAACCTGTGTCTTGAACTGCAACAGATCACCAGCGGAGAGTTCTCTTCTCTTACCTGTCACCATGTTAATTACAGTGAATTACCAGTATTCAAATAATTTATTAATTTAACTTCTAAAATGAAATGCTACAATGTACAACTTGTTGTTTATTGTGGTGATCCAACAACTCACGATCACCACACAAATATTATGAAAATATGAAATTATGCAATACAAATTATTACCGTTTCAACAAATGTTTGGGAAATTGAAAAATGTTAGAAACACTTTTTTGTGGATGTAATGGACACTGAGATTTCACCTTTCTATAACTCAAGTAAAAGGACTATATTTATTTGACCTAAAAGTGTCATCAAAACAAATCTTCATCTTCTTGTAGAATCATCTCAACTTTCCCTTTAAGGAGTGATTATTTTCTATATCTGTAAATGCAATAAGACATGTCAATTTCAGTTTAATTCAACTGAGTCCCCTCGATTAAGTACATTTCAGTTCTTACTGGCGAATTCCAGAGAGTTATAGGTGATTCCATGGATGATGGTGGAAGTCTGGGTCAAAAGACAGTCTGGACAAGTAGGCAGGAAGACCGCAGAAGAAGTGACAACATAGGCTGTGAAGACACACAAGACAGGTGGGAAAAGACAGTGACAGACAGGTAGAAACAGGAAGACAGGTGAAAGTAGCTCACTTAAACGCAGGTAGAATTCTTTTTTATAGTTATTTAGCAGATGCTCTTATCTAGAGTTACATACAGGAGCTGGAGAAAATTACAGGGCCCTATAATTTTTGCGTTGTGGAGAGAGCTGGCCGAATCATGGAATCCAGACATAAAATCATGGAATCCTGTAGGCTCTATAGATAGTCTTACATGATGCTTCACAACAAATTTTAAATAATTGTTCACATTGTACAAAGCTAGAGCAGATTTTGTCTGCAACTCCGCATGGTGAATGAATACCGCCTGTGTCTTCACTTCGAGCATTTGGCTCCGCCATCTGACCGCATGGTTAATTAACATTTAAAATAAACTTTTTCCACACCTCGTCAGATCAGGGATCTGATCTGCAATCTGTTGGTTTTTGGACAGAAAGTTACTTACTCCAGCTGAGCTTGTTGTCTTCCAGAGTCATGTTGAAATTGTAACTGGAACATCTTCCATCCCATCTGGAAGGGAAAGAGGAGGGGCAGGTGGAGTAAAAGGATAATGGAGGGGAAGGAGAATTCAATCAATTCTCCATTGAAATATAATTCTCCATTGAAATATAATTCTCCATTGAAATATAATTCTACATTGAAATATAATTCTCCATTGAAATATAATTCTACATTGAAATATAATTCTCCATTGAAATATAATTCTCCATTGAAATATAATTCTCCATTGAAATATAATTCTCCATTGAAATATTTAGATTTTTCTTGTCTCCAATGGTCCAATTAAGGAACTCTACAAAAACCATATACTACCAGGATAATTGTAACAGCCGTTCACTTTCTATGTTCCATGTCTTTCTGTTCTACTTTCTCTGTTTCTATGTTCAGTTTAGTGTCATCATGGAAATTGGCTTCCCCTGTGCCTTGTTTGCCCCCACGTTATGTCTGTATTTAATTTCCGACTACCCTTGTGTGTTTTGTTAGTCATTGTTGCATTGTTACGTTCCTGTCCAAGTCTTTGTATTCTTCGAGTCTGATTATTAAAATAACCTTCTGTTGGAAAACCTCTGCACCTGTGTACTGCAACCTCCTGAAGAATGTGATAATAATCCACCACTGTATTTACCAGGATAACACTCTCCTACAACTTACAGGATAACCCTCCTCTACTACTACCAGGATAACCCTCCTCTACTACTACCAGGATAACCCTCCCCTAAAACTACCAGGATAACCCTCCCCTAAAACTACCAGGATAACCCTCCTCTAATACTACCAGGATAACCCTCCCCTAAAACTACCAGGATAACCCTCCCCTAAAACTACCAGGATAACCCTCCCCTACAACTACCAGGATAACCCTCCTCTACTACTACCAGGATAACCCTCCACTAAAACTACCAGGATAAACCTCTCATAAGTCTACTTTTATTTTCAGTATTAAAAGTATGTGGGTAAAGGATTGTAAATAAAGTCACTGTGCATTCATTGCTATTGCATTTACCCTTTCACGTAAAGGGTGTCTTTAAGCATGTTGGGGTGTGTCCCTGGTGACATATCTGACCAAATGTTGTCCATGAGAAGGCCAACCAGAGTGCCGGCACCTATTAATAGATAATCATTTATGATGAAACAATCATCACGGAACATGAACATTGACCAAAGAAACAAGACTCAGTTGTGGTTATGAAGACAAAAATGTAACAAAAACAATGAGCATACCTGGTTGGTTGTTACTAGATGCTATCATGGACCATTTTCCTATCAGCTGATTGGAGCAGAGACACAGATTAAACAGACTGGGAATGAATATACAGCTCTGGAAAATTTAAGAGACCACTGCATCTTTTTCTTTCCTTTCCAAAAAAGTCGAAAAGGAAGGTTTTGAGTGAGGAACAGAAGGGTTAAATTTAAGAGACCACTGCAAATTGAACGCTTCCGTTCCTCACTCAAAACTTTCCTTTTCGACTTTTTTGAAAAGGAAAGAAAAAGCTTCAGTGGTCTCTTAATTTTTTCCGGAGCTTTATATATTATTGAATATGTGTGTGATATTTATATACACATATTTTAATACAGACATGCACACACTAAGAACAAAAAAACACATAGACATTAGGGGTGTTGCGATATACCAGTATTGACGATAACCGTGATATTTAAAAAATGAAATAATTATGTCATCTTAATAATACACATGATAATATCATATTCACTAGGCAAAACTGAAGTTGTATTTTTCCAAAAACTCCTCTCGGTTTTTCGATACCTTATTCATGTCACCTATAGACAAACGATGCTTAAACAAGGAGACTTTTCCTATGCACTGGCATTGAAATCAACTGGTTAGCCTCACTAGAACCCCTGAGAGAGATCCACAAAGACGCGCCGTTTTTGCCTAATCACATAGTTAAAAGGACGTTGTGTTTTTCCAAAAACTCCTCTCAGTTTTTCCATAGCTTATTCATGGACAAACGATGCAGTTGCTTAAACTACGAGTCTGGACCTATACACTGGACCTATACATTATTGTTTGAATTAATGCCTTTTCATAGCCTATTCACTAGGCGAAAATGTTTTGTATTTTTCCAAAAACTCCTCTCGGTGTTAGGCCTTGCGGATCTTTTTATCAGTTCATCTGGTTGCCTTTTCACTATCCATTAAGTGTAATTGTTCTTTTTGTACGCTTCTATTTTTTTATTTGTACAGTTATGGTTACAGACTTTTCTTCAAATTTTCTATAGATACTGCGATAATATCGTTACCATGAATTCTTTTGGCCACGATAATCATGTAGTGAAAATCTGATATTGTGACAGTCCTAATAGACATACACACACAGTTATGGACTGACAGAGCAATAGAAACATCTTTGTAGATACAGTCCTGTGCAAAAGTGTCTTGTGAAAATTCTTAGAAGCGCCTTATCTACAGTGTTCACCCGTTAATAAATATACCATGTAACATTAGAAATAAATTCAAAACGTGAATACAGTAAAGGTAACCAGTTCTTGTGTTGTCCAAGGGGTAACTGATGTCTTCTAAGAAGGCTCGAAAAAACATTGTAAAGACATTTGAAGAAACAAGCTAAGTTGAAAACCAAAAATGCAGTGGCTGACCCAAAAGCAGTGTGTACCTGATGACCTAGAAGGCAGAGGAGGAAATTTAATGGGTGTGATGGATGCGAGGCTCTCATGGCAGCCAATCACAGAGGCCCCCAAGAAGTTTATCTTATGGTTGAAAACATTATAGCAAGCAGAATAAAATAATATTATGATAAATTTTCTACATACTATTTAGTTGACTTTGAAGTGATAAACATCTATATTTTTTATGATTCCATAATGCATTTGTATGATCGACCAATCTGTGACAGTGGGAGTGTAGCCAGCGTTGCCAGGTGGGCAAGTTTCCACATAATTGGGCTATTTTTAATGACAGTGTGTGGTTTTTATGTGGAATCCGCGGGTGATGGGGCCTATATTGTCAGTGAATCTGGCAACCCTGGGTATAACAGCTCGATTTTGTCAGCTCATTCGCTAAAGATCTAAATAGTGGAAAATTAAGTAACAAAACATAAAAATGGAAGGTAGATATGTCTGCCATTCAGAGGAAAGAAAAGCAATGCATTATAAAAATTAAATGTAATGCTGTGCCCTTGAGAAACATCTTTAGTAAAGTTGTTGAGCAGCAGAAGCAAGAGAAAATGGACAGATCTGACATTACAATGACAGGAGCAGGATCGCAGTTTATAGCGAAAGGGGATTACAGTTATGATCCAAGTCCAAAAGCAGCTAGCAGCGAAGTTTTGTAACTGCAGGTACGTTTTGTTGTAGGCTAATAACAAGCTTCTGTTCATCATGGTGGTGAAACATACATACATTTTTGGGAGAATAGTATAAAATATGTATATCATCTGCCTATCTTTTAATTGGGAAATCAGGTAGCAAGACTTTTGCGAGGGGGTGTGGTGGTAGGAGGGGGTCCTCTGCAGCTAAAGTTCACACCTATGGGAGCGAACGCTAAGCTCCGCCCACTGCTTGAAGGCCTCTTCTTAAAAAGTCCACCAAAGCAAGTTGCATCAGTTTTGCATTCCAAGGACCGCCACACAAAATACTGACTGGTTGTTCTTACTGTTTATTTTGTTAATGTGTCTTTGTGTTTATTTGAACATTGTTGAAGCCATTTCTATGGAAGTAATAATATTTTGAGTTTATTTTTGTAAGACCTGGGAAAACCTGTGTTGCAAATGGAACTTAGAAATTGGAATGTAAACAGTTGACCAGTGATCTAGAATAATGTAATTTGATTGGCTGTTAGATTTAGTATAAAAGAAATAGAACCCTGCGAAACAGCTAGAAGCCACTGGACTTTGGAGCAACACAATCTTTTGACCTACACGGAACCACAGTTAATTTGTAAGAAAAGTAAATATCGTAAGTTTTTATACTTTATGTTTTGAAATTCATAAGTAAACAGTCAAACGAAGAATTTATTTAATGACGTTTTGTGTTGAGTACAAAAGAACCTTGAGGTCCTAGGCTAGTGAGTCAGCTCATTGCACTCACATCAAAGTCAAAAGACTGCTCGGCATAGTCAAAATATCGAGCTAATTCAGAAGATTCCTCGACGAAGCCGAAAGAAGAGCCGCGTTAGAAGACCGCTAAAGAGAGAAGCCAGGCACTCGTGAGGACGGCTAGCTAATGACGACGAGCTAATTGACTGGACTGAGCTGAGGAAATCTGCTAGCGGCTGCTAGCGAAGAAAATAGACCAAGACGGCCGAAAACTACGCCGCAGCTCAAGAGTACAGAGAGAAAGCCAGAGGTAGCCTACTTTGAGTGCGAGTCGTCGGCTGAAAAAGCTGTCCCTGGAACAGGTCTGATATTCCCTTCTTGGCTAACCATCGTCTAAAAGTGACAGTAAGTGTCCACTGGATATTCGGTTTTGAAAGTTATAGAGCCTTTCTTGAAGAAATCCTACACCACAATAACTACTTTCACAAGTGTTTGTGAATGCATAAGAAGAGTTGAAGCTGTGGACAATTCGAGGAATTGTGACAGTTTTGTGTGAAGATCGTCCTGTGACATGACATGGCAGATGAAAACGCAGCTGCGCGTGTTGACCAAAAGAGGGCGCCAAAGCCCACAGAAAAGGCTGTAGAGGAGAAAATTCAAAGGCTGAAAGGGGAACGCAAGGGAAAGTTGTCACAAGTAACCAAACAGAAGAATGACTTGAAGGAAAATGAGCACAATGTTAATTTCATTAAAGATGAAGCATTGCTAATGTTTGAAAGATACTTAGGACAGTATGAACGGATTAATGAAGAGTTGTGTGAGTTAATAAATGAAGATGATAAGAAAGCGGATCAAGATGCTTATGCGAACAGATATTCGTAATTTAAGCGGTTTATAGACAAAAAAAAGACAAAAAAATGGATTGCAGATGTCTTAAAAGATGAGGAAGATGATATTAAGCCACATGATAGCGTATCCAAATCTAACTCCGTGGTAAGCCACACTTACTGTACTAATTCTGCAATGCTGAGAATTAGAGCTGAACGTTAAGCACTGTTGGCAAGAGCTGCAGCAATGAAAAGGAGAGAAGCAATAGAACAGGAAGAAATTCGCTTGAGAATTAGAAAAGAGCAATTGGAGCTTGAAACTGGGCTTGCTGCTTCAGAAGCCAAATTAAAGGTGTATTAAGAATTTGAAGATGCTCATGAATCTATCAATGATTTATTAGAGCCACCTTCAGGACCCAGATTTGAACCTCTGACGCATAGACAAGAAAAACACAATGTTGACGATTATGTGCGTCGTGGAGCTAGTAAGCCATCTCTTACCTTCAATCCAAAGCCAGCCACTCAAGTTGGTGCTTCAGATAGAAGAAAGTCATCATCAAGGTTTGATGCCGGCAGCAGCACGCCACATCTTAATCCCCATGATCACACTGATTCTTCTACAGATAGCCTGCACAAAGTGCTACAGCATCAAAACGAAGTCACCGAGATGCTCATTAAACAACAGAGTTTGTCTCATCTGCCTCAAAGAGACATATCCATGTTCACAGGAGATCCTCTGACTTACAGATCTTTCATAAGGGCATTTGAGCATGCTATTGACAGTAAGACAGTCATCAAGACCGGCTGTACTACCTCGAACAGTTCACGAGTGGAGAGCCACTTGATCTCATTCAGAGCTGCGAGCACATGAGACCCGACAGAGCTAACAAAGATGCAAGAGACCTGCTTGATCGTCACTATGGAGATGAAATGACCATCGCTACAGATTATATCAAAAAGGCTATGGAATGGCCTCAGATGAGGCCAGAAGACTGAAAAGGATTGAATGCCTTTGCTTTGTTCCTGATTGGATGTTGTAACACAGTGAATGATGTGGACTACATTGACGAAATGAACAATCCTACCAACATGAAGTCCATTTTATCCAAACTTCCATTCAAATTGAAAGAAAGATGGAGAAGTTATGCTTATGACATTCAAGAAAGAAGAAGAAAAAGAGCCAGGTTTCCTGATTTAGTGGAATTTGTGTACCGCCAAGCAAAGGTTGCCAATGACCCGCTGTTTGGAGATATCCTGGATTCCACTCCAGGTAATCAGAACAACTCAAAAAAGCAAACAGGCATCAGAAAAAGTGAGTCTAAAAGAAGCAGCTTTGCTGTGAATGTGTCTGCTACCGAAAATAACGTCAGTAAAAGCCAATCTGAGAAGAAACCTTTTGCAGTCAAGTCAGCAAGTGTCTTCCAAAGTCCCTGTCTTTACTGCCAGAAGAACCATGCACTAAATGTGTGCAACAAGATACGAGAACAGCCTCTGAAAGAAAGAATTCAGTTCTTGAAAACGAACGGCCTTTGTTTTGGGTGTCTGATGGCAGGTCATATGTCCAAGGACTGTAAGAAAAGGGCCTCTTGCCCAGATTGTTCACTCAAGCACCCAGCTCTCTTTCACATTGTTAAGGAAGATGCTTCATCAAAGAACAACAGTGCAGATGACAGCTCACAAAGCACAAGTGAAGTTACAAGTGCTCTCGTGTCTGCAGGGAGCAGAAAAGGTGACCATACTGGGGCCGGGAACAGTGAGTGTATTCTTCCCATCGTACCTGTGCAGATAAAACACAAGAAAGACACAAAGATAATCAAGACCTATGCTTTCCTGGATCAAGGAAGCACAGCGACTTTCTGCACTGAAGACTTGGCGAAGAAGTTGAATAGGCGAGGCAGAAAGACAGAGTTCCTGCTTCGCACTATAGCGCAAGAACAGAAAGTGAATAGCTATGAACTTACTGATCTGGAGGTGTGTGGCTTAGAGGAGCAAGATTACATCCAGCTGCCCAATGTGTATACTCAGCCAGATATACCTGCAAAAAGGGCCAACATCCCACAGAAGAAAGATTTGGAGAAGTGGTCTTACCTGAGTCGAGTCCATCTCCCAAAACTTGAAGCAGAAGTTGGTCTTCTCATCGGTGTCAACGCATACAAAGCCATGGAGCCATGGGAGATCATCAATAGCCAGAACGACGGATCATACGCTGTGAAGACAGCTCTCGGTTTGGTCGTCAATGGGCCAATCAGCAGATGCCAAGAGAAGGAATCAGATGATGGAAAAAGACAAAGTTTCCTTGTCAACCGTATTTCTGTGATAAGCATTGAAGACATGCTGAGGAAGCACTACAATGCAGATTTTCCAGAAAGAAGATGTGACGATAGACGAGAACAGTCTCAACGTGACAAGCAGTTCATGCACACGGTGACAACATCAGCACAGCTCGTGGATGGTCACTTCTGCATCAAGCTGCCCTTGAAGGATGACAAGGTGAAGATGCCGTGCAACCGTGGTATTGCTGAACAGGCTTAACTCTTTGAAGAGGTAGTTCAGTAGGAATACAGACTTATTTCAAGAGTACAAGGCTTTTAAGGACAACATACTGGAAAAAGGCTACGTTGCAACGATTCCTGAAGAACAGTTGAGTCGCAGTGATGGAAGAGTATGGTACATCCCACACCATGGGGTGTTTTCCAGCATCGTTCAAAGACCCATAACTAAACTTTGCTTATTACAGGGAGACTGAAGATAGAAGAGAAAGACTTGAATAAACTAGAAATACTTACCAGAGTGGATTGAATATCGAATAGAATAGAAATTACCAGTTTGAATAGTTTTGAAAGGTATTTAGTTGCTAATACTTACCAGTTAATGTTTACATTTAAATACTTTCCTGTGAAAAAGAGAATATTCTTGCTAAAGAAAATTGAGAAATTGTTAAATGTAGGAATGTGAATGGCTTCAGTTTAAGTTTAAGGTGATAATTGATATGCTAAGGCCTAGTCAATTAGGGACCGGGATATGTTGAAGCCATTTCTATGGAATAATATTTTGAGTTTATTTTTGTAAGACCTGGGAAAACCTGTGTTGCAAATGGAACGTAGAAATTGGAATGTAAACAGTTGACCAGTGATCTAGAATAATGTAATTTGATTGGCTGTTAGATTTAGTATAAAAGAAATAGAACCCTGCGAAACAGCCAGAAGCCACTGGACTTTGGAGCAACACAGTCTTTTGACCTACACGGAACCACAGTTAATTTGTAAGAAAAGTAAATATCCTAAGTTTTTATACTTTATGTTTTGAAATTCATAAGTAAACAGTCAAACGAAGAACTTTGGATTCAAGACTTTTATTTACTGACGTTTTGTGTTGAGTACAAAAGAACCTTGAGGGCCTAGGCTAGTGAGTCAGCTCATTGCACTCACAAACATTATATAGGGTATTTTCTCAAACAAATGAGCGCTTACTACTCAACTGAATGGCTTTTCTCAAACAGCCTAAAACTTTTGCACAGTACTGTTTATAGTGAGAACTCACCGGGTCTATGGTCTTCATCTCTAGAGGTTTCAGAAGAGTCTCGCAGGTTTGAGAAACAGGAGCCGTCTGACTCACTGTGACCAGACTGAAGATCACAGCAACACACACCACCAACATGCTGACAGTACCCATATCTCCCTGTGTAGTACCTATGTATCACTATGTATTCCTTATGGCTTCTAATATAGCGCCTATGTAGTCTCTATGTATCACTATGTATCCCTTATGGCTTCCAATATATTCTCTATGTATCACTATGTATGTCTTATGGCTCGTAATGTAGTCCCTATGTATCACTGTGTAGCCCTTATGGCTTCTAATATAATCTTTATGTAGCCCCTATGTATCTCGTTGTACCTCTTATGGCTTGTACTATAGTCTCTATGTATCACTATGTACCCCTTATGGCTTCTATAGTCTCTATGTAGTCCCTATGTAACTCTATGTATCCTTTATGGCTTGTGTTGCCTCTTCTTGTCATTCGTCTTACTAACACCTAAGTGACTTGTCCCACTGCTTTCTGTCTTCTTGCTGCCTATGTAGTTATTTCCTAAATCTGGTGTCACGGCAGAAGACATCCCCAGTCTTATACCCTTGGAGGTGCACTCCCTCCCGCCCCTTCTCACCCACCCCTGAAAACTTTCCACAGACAGGATGGTGTCTATCTCTATTGACATTCAGGTTTATGTTACTGTTGTTTAACAGGGCAAAGACCACGGCCTGGATTTAATCAGATAAACTCAAAAGTGTGTGTTCATCTTGTTTTTGCAGGAAGTCATGTTCTTCTGTTGAATGTTTTTGCAATTTTCACAATATAATGGAGTTTTGGTGCATATACTTATGGTTCAAGAATGCAACTAAGTATATTTAGATATAGAGTATTTGCAATATTGCAATATTCATTGCACCTTAATTATTGTCATTACAATATATGTACTGCCTCAATCCATCGTTGGCTAATTTCTCAAAGTAAAGCAACGGTTGTCAAATCGTATCATCAAGGTGTAATTGGATCTACAACTGTAGTTCTGGAAGACCTGGAGGACCAGAGTCAGGCAATAGGAGAGACAATATTTGGGTCACTATCAGCACATATGATACACACAGGGAAAAACACCCAGGAAGACACCATGGCAGAACAGAGGGATGCATTCCAGAAGGAGACAATGACATGATCAAATACTATGAAAGATGTTCTGACAGTGGAGGTTGTAACTGATTGGGTTAATTCGCTGATCATTGACACGGTACCAATGAGCAGTGGATGACTAGAGATAACTTTTGCCCAGTTGGGAGGGGTAGGACTGAATGGGCGGAAGGATGGAAAATCAATGAAGGGAAAACAGGACGAAAAGGCGGGAGAAATAAATACCAACAATAATATAAATGTAGTTATTGGAAAGGCCTTTATGGACACAGAATGACGCTCTAGTCATATCACGTATACTATCATTCTCATGCATAACACTGTTCATACAACCTGTTGAAAACCTCAAGTACTGTATCACAGCCACTGAAGATATTACAGTTCATCTCAGGCCTTCATCAGGTGTTGTTAAGTTCCATTAGAAATCACACATCATTTTGTAAGATCAGTAAAGGGGTTCTTTATGGAGACAAAAAGTCTAAATGGTTTTACCAACTCCCCTTTCATTAAGAGCACAGTTAAACCCACCTGATTCTACTTTAGTGAATCCCTTGGTGAGATTAGATGCTCACCAAGACATTTATTAGCTGAATCAATTGGAAAGATCCAGGCCACCAAGTTAACTGGACCTTTTTTAAATCCATCCCAGACATTCTGCCTTCTCAATGAGATAATCTGTTACTGAAAAAAATGCCTTGACATGTTCGTTCTCCATAAATTTCATGAACTCTATGTACTTGTCTTCCACGTCAGGTATCCATTGAGCGGTGTCTAGACAGTGTTCTACACACACGGAAATAAAAGACAGAGAAACATATACATACATTGTATGATATTGAAACATGACAGGATATTGCATACAATATGTGTCATTAAAGATTATTTCATACTGTATTTTCATAGCGACTGAATATCTGTATTTAAAAATGTTTTTTTTTCTGTCTACTGTAGTATATTGAAATACACAGCCCAAATAATGACTGATCTAAGTGACAACAATGAAAAAATGCAGGAAGGAGATTTGGTCCTGAGCAGATTAGTATAAACAGCTCCGGAAAAAAATTAAGAGACCACTGCACCTTTTTCTTTCCTTTCCAAAAAAGTTGAAAAGGAAGGTTTTGAGTGAGGAACAGACGCATTCAATTTGCAGTGATCTCTTAATTTTAACCCTTTCTGTTCCACGAAGACGCCCCAGAAATATCCAGCCAGTGGTTGATACAGGAAGCTTGTTAACCAAAGGCCCATATCAGGATGGTGTGTGAGTTTTAAGAATCTCTTTCCTTTGCTTCTCATGATCATTATGGTCTGCTACCAGACGTGTGAAATAAGACGACCGTATGAACTTCAAACATTGCTGTGAGACATTTCAGCATGGTGACTGGAAAGCATTGAGGATAAGGATGTCCTGACTGCACTGTTATTTAAAAGGGATCGACCTCAAACCTGACAAGTTTGCACACGGCCCTTCTCAGTTTAACTGCAGAGACTGCATTAGGATGTTGACTAACCTGTCTTTGTGTTGAGGAAAACTGCTGCTGGCAAGTTGAGACAGTCAACCTGTGTCTTGAACTGCAACAGTTCAGCAGCGGAGAGTTCTCTTCTCTTACCTGTAAGAAGGGAATGACAGTGAATCAGCATTTTTCCAATTATTAAGTTAAGAAATTTAAATTAAAAATTAAGTTAGGACAACAGCAATGAACAGGTGTCCGTGGTCTAACTGTGGGAGTGAGGGCATTGGATCTCGACAGGTGTACCATGCCGGGATGTGAAGTGTCAATAAATGAGAGAGGGTGTTGGATCTCGACAGGTCTGCCAAGCTGGGATGTCTACAAGTCACCAAATATCAGGAATGCTTTCTTTAATGAGTAAACTGTAATGGACACTAAGAATTCAACTTTCCATAGTTCTAATAGTAAAAACATTGTTATTCAAACCGCGATTTTATACCAGCAAAATCATCTCAACTTCCCCTTTAAATCCCTTTCAGTTTAAGTCCCATCAATTGAATTCCTTTCAGTTCTTACTGATGAGTTCCAGAGACATGTAGGTGTTTCCAGTGGTGGTTGTAGTCTGCATCAAAAGACAGTCTGGACAAGTGGGCAGGAAGACCGTGGAAGAAGAGACAATGTAGGCTGTGAAGACACACAGACAGGTGGGAAAAGACAGACAGACAGGCTGATACAGATAGACAGGTCAACATAGTGCACTTAAAGTTAAATATATGTTATAGTTATTTAGCTCTTATCTACAGTAACATACAGAAGCTAGTGAAAAATATATGGCCCTATCATTTCTGCATTGCAGAGATCGTGGGATAAATTATGGAATCCAGCAAAATAAAAAATGTTTCCAGTTTTTTATTTTATTTTAATAATTCTTATTCTAATACAGTCTTGTAGTCATAATAATTACCAATAATTACCATTTTGCCCACAAGGACTCTAAAGGTACCGCGGATCTGGAAGGTCATTTATCCCTGCGTGGGTCTCTATGTGTTGTTCCTTAGTGCACAGTGGTTGTGTGACGTGATATTTACAGATAGGGTCCTGTATGCTCGTCCCCCTGATGTTTACAGATACGATCCTATATGCTGGGCCCCCTGATGTTTACAGATACGATCCTATATGCTGGGCCCCCTGATGTTTACAGATACGGTCCTGTATGCTGGGCCCCCTGATGTTTACAGATACGATCCTGTATGCTGGGCCCCCTGATGTTTACAGATACGGTCCTGTATGCTGGGCCCCCTGATGTTTACAGATACGATCCTGTATGCTGGGCCCCCTGATGTTTACAGATACGGTCCTGTGTGCTGGGCCCCCTGATGTTTACAGATACGGTCCTGTGTGCTGGGCCCCCTAATGTTTACAGATACGGTCCTGTATGCTGGGCCCCCTGATGTTTACAGATACGGCCCTGTACGCTTGTCTATAATTGTTCGCATTGAGCACATTCTGCCCAAAACTCTGCATCGTGAACAACCACTGCATCTCCAAATTGAGTGTTTGGCTTATTCATACGAACAGTGGTTAACACACCTTTAGGCTAGGGTTTGCAGTGAAACGTCTTTCCAGCTCTGGGCTTGATCTGCAACCTGGTAATTGGTCCGATGCTCTAAAAGCTAAGCTACCTGACACTCTGTTAACTGTCCTACTTACTCCATTTGAACTTGTTGTCTTCAAGGGTCATGCTGTGATTGCTACTGGAACATGTTCCATCCCATCTGGATAGGAAGAAGGAAGATAATGGAGGGTCAGGTGGAAGAGAGACGTAAGGTAGAAAGAGGAAGAGGAGGACAAGAGAAGCAGATAATCAAGAGGAGACTATTAAAGTTTGGGCCTCAGTTCAATAAAACCTGCACTAAAGTATTTATCAAGTCGGTGTTTTATTCTTCTCTCCAAGGGCTCAATTCTGTGTGACACCAAGCAGGGCAAGTCGAACATCTCCCACCCCCTCACTTTGGTGACATCCCATCCATCCTTCAAACCCTCTTCCCTTTCCAACCATCTCCAAAATAATTGTTCTGTGCTGTTAAACATGGAAATCTGTATTTGATATGGTTATGTCTATATATGCTATTCCTCCAGATTATTTGAAGACAACACACAGAGGACTAATGGCTATTGACATGTACTCTGTTCTTGTTTCTCAACCATGTTCTCATGTTCTGTGAACTTCATCATTCTTTGGTTGCATAGTGTAGGGTTTCTTCAGAGAATGATGATTGTGTGGTTACACACACACACACACACACACACACACACACACACTGGGCTTTAACAGAAGACAGTCCTAACATCGGTCTTTGAGAACATCATGAGCTAAGCACCTTTGTGAATCGACAGTAACAGGACAAAACACTGTTGTGAAACCAATTTTGCAACATTCACAGATCAATACTGACTACACTGGTCAGTAAACACATTAAGTAAATGTTGTGAGCGTTGACCAAAGGATAGAAACAGAAGGAGCTCTTACTTAGAGGGAGATCTTCTTTATATAACATCAGAAGACATACTGTAGCTTTTGGCAGGGCCTCAAACTTGAAACCTTCAGTAGCGCACTACCCCCACCAAGTAGGAGAGCGTGTGATCGTGCTTTTCAGTACCAAGACACGCCACTCTGGGCCTTTCCCAATTCTGACACCAATGTAGCATTTAGCGGGGTAAGGTCTTGGTCCAACAGCCTTCGGCTTTGCAGCCAGACACACGACCATCTGATGCAGATCCTTTTGAGGGGTTAGCAGTGGCCTTTCAATATGTTCATATACACAGACCAAGGTGCTCAACCAAACAAACACACACACTTACGCTTTCCAATTATGGGTTACTTTGAACATGTTCGGGAGTGTCTCTGGTGAGATCTGTAACAACATGTTATCCAGGAAGAACTTAAGCAGGGTCCTTGCACCTGTTAATAAATAATATTTGATGATGAAACAATGATGACTTTAGAAGATCATTTAATTTTTGGTTGGAAACAGAATTGTTTAGTGTCTCCAACAACAAAAACATGACCAAAGAAACAAAACACAATTGTTGCTATGAAGAATGTAGGGTGTTGGATGAAGAAAAACAATAAAACAATGAGCAAACCTGTTCGGTTGTAAATGGATGCTACCATGGACCAGTCCCCGATCAGCTGATTTGAACAGAGACATGGATTAAACAGACTGGGAATTAATATATATAGACACACACACACACACACAATGTTGCATCCAGGTATGCTTGTGGGGATTAGAAAACACAAAACTTAACCTTACCCCCGATCTTAACCCTATCCTTAACCTAACCCTGACCTTAACCTCAATAACCCAACATTTATGCCTTAACGCAGCCCTAATTCCTAACCCCAACACAAAACCTAACCGGAAATGCTCCAACATTAAAGTATCCAAACACTAACCCTAATTGAAACTTTAACGCTAAACATAACCTCTATCCCGGAAAATTACTTTGTCCTCATGGAGACCAGCCCTATGGGCAATTTTTTTCATGTTGTTATTATCCTTGTGTGCAGGGTTTAAATAGGGGGTATATTGGGATTTGGGAAGTGGGGGAGCCATACTTTCTAATTTCCAGTGGTATCTAAAATGTTAAACTGCCGGCCAGTGGAAGTAATGGGGATCAGATTCCCCTAGATCTCACTTCAACCATATGTGGAGGAGCTTAAATCCTGCTGGCTCTCGTCCAATTGAACCCCTGCTTGTGTGGACTTCTGGCCTTTTATTCAGTCTCTTAAACCAAACCACACACAGTAATGGACTGACAAGTAAATAGAAAAATCTCTGTAGATTCAGTGCGGTGCAAAAGTTTTATGTTACCTGAGACAACTAATATAAGCATTTTTTCTGGTCTGTGTTCATTTCCTTGGAAATATACTACAGTACTTAACATTAGGATGAATACAAATAAGAATGAAGTAAACATATCCGCAAGCAGAAATGGCGGGGTCCTTTCCTTCCCGAAACTCCACGGCACTCATTTATTCTGAATTAATTGTCATTCATTTCCAATTAACTCCTATTCTTTCCCCACTGACTCCCATTGAATCACCACTGACTTCCAGTCATTCCCCATTGACCCCCAGTCATTCCCCATTGACCTCCAGTCATTCCCCATTGACCTCCATTCGTTCCCCATTGACTTCCATGTGTTCCCCATAGACCCCAATTATTTCCCCATTGCCCCCCATTCATTCCTCATTGACTTCTGTGTTCCCCATAGACTCTCACTGAATCACTATTGACTCCCATTCATTCCCCTTTGACCTCCATTCATTCTCCATTGATCTCTATTCATTCCTCATTGACTTCTATGCGTGCCCCATAGTCTCCCATTGAATCACATTTGACTCTCATTCATTCCCCTTTGACCTCCATTCATTCCCCAATGACTTCCATGCATTCCCCATAGACCCCAATTAATTCCTCATTGCCCCCGATTCATTCCCCATTGACTTCTGTTCCCCATAGACTCCCATTGAACGACCATTGACTCCCATTCACTGTCTTTGACCTCCATTTATTCCCTATTGACATCTATGTATTCCCCATACACTCCTGTTGAATCACCATGGACTCCCATTTATTCCCCATTGACCTCCATTCAATCCCCATTGACCTCCATTCATTCCCCTTTGACTTCTATGCGTTTACCATAGACACCCATTGAATCACCATTGACTCCCATTCATTCTCCATAGACTTGCATTAATTTCCCTTTGACCTTCATTCATTTCCTATGGAGCTCCATGCATTTGTTGATTACAACACCACCATCAGGCCGATCATCTTGAAACTTTGTGGAGGCCTTCCTGCCATGGGCTTGAACCCATATACCAATTCGGGTTGCAGTAGGCCTTACCATCTTGCATTAATGAGCATTTGAATTAATGACCATGCCCACAAAAAATTTCATTGGCTCATATCAGCCATTCTGTTAAAGATATCAATAATCCTTATATCGAATCTTTAGATCTTTGTCCCAAGATGATATATACCAAGCGGCGTGAAGATCGATGCAGAGCTCTGGAACCTTTTAGTGTTTTAGACAAAACCTTTTAGTGTTTTAGACAAAATTCAAAATGGAAAATCCAAGTTGGCAGGCTTTATTAATTCTTGAGGCAAATTTGTTCCTTAGGTGAAGAGGGATTTGTGCACCGAATTTCAGACCTCTGGGTCATATGGGGTGGAAATGCCAGTGGGGCTTTTGGAGCGACTTAGATTGCTTATTATAGCGCCACCTATAGTTCAATTGGACCCATAGTCTGATAGATGAATTCGGCAGATGGTAAACACCTTTGGGCAAAGTGGCATGTCTGTAGCACATGCCATCTCACGGGAATATGCGTCCAAATGAAGGAATCATAATAATAATAAACCTAACAAAAATAATAGGGCTCCTGAGCCCCTTCAGGGCAAGGACCCCTAATTACCCAAAATGTCTTGTGTTGTATTAAAGGTAATAGATGTCCTGAAAAATAATAATTTGATATGATATTGAAAGTGTTTTTGTCCATAAAAGCAGATTCTATAAAAACAATTAACGTTTCCGGTATGGATGTGCAACAGTTTACAACTGGGTTTGTATTGCTGTTTTGGTATAATAGTAATAACAAACAATATTTTGCATCTTACCTTTAGGTTGACAGAAAGTATTGTGGGCATCATACAACAAAACCAAACATCCATTTAGTTTAGAACGAAACCAAACATATTTGTGTATTCAAGAAACTACAGGTTCTCAACCAAACACATCCTTGTATTGAAAAGACCACTGGTTCTAAAGATGGTAGATTGAGACTTTTCTACTTTAGTGAACTACAGTGAACTACAGTATTGTCTATAGATACTCACCGGGTCTATGGTCTTCATTTCTAGGGGTTTCAGAAGTGTCTCACAGGTTTGAGAAACAGGAGCCGTCTGACTCACTGAGACCAGACTGAAGATCACAGCAACACACACCACCAACATGCTGACAGTACCCATGTCTCTCTATGTAGTACCTATGTATCACTATGTATCCTTTATGGCTTTTAATCCAGCCTTCATTTACTCTCTATATATAGTCTAATAGTGGTGTCAGGGCAGAGAAGACGGCTCCAGTCTTTCACCCTCTGAGGCCTGCCCCCTTCCAACCTCTTGCCAAAGCAAATACCTTGGCCTACATTTAATCTGATAAAAATTAACCGCTGATGCATTTATTATTGTTTGATTGAACTCATAGTCAGATTTGCGAATCTTTCTGCCTGGCAATAATGTCATTTTAAAGATTTTTTTCTACACTATTGACATTACAGTGGATACCAGGGCTGCCCAACCCTCTAATAATAACCAATAGGACAGTAGATCTCCAGGAGCAGGGTTGGGCAGCCCTGGTATATACTGTACACTTTTGGTGAAAGTATTTATGGTTTCAGAATAAAACTCTGTACTGTACTGTATCCAAATCTTAGGCAACATGAGAAGGTTTTTTAAAGCCATTTAGTGTGTATTAAGCCATTTAGTGGGCAATAAGTGTGTATTTGCTAATAAAACAATATATAACATTGTAACAAAAATGAACATAAAAATGTCCAGGAGGTATATCTTGTGAGATGTCTACAAGAAATGTCATAAAGAAAGCCAACAAACAGAACAGACTGGGTTGTCATAATCAGTTTAATTGTAAATGTTGGTGGAATCATTCATGGCGGGTTTCAGGAACAACCATTCAAAGATAAAAGGGTTCTAGAGCTCCTCACATCAGAAAGGGTTCTAGGAAGAACCCTTTAGAAGATTAAATGGCTCCTAAAGATGACAGGCAAACAAGCACACCTGAATCTGCATATTGGCTGCTCATTAAAACATTAACTAGCTGAATCAGATCTGTGTGGTTAGGGTAGGACGGAAAACCTACAGTAAGGCATCGACCAGCTCCTTCAGTTTACCAGATACATCACCAACATGTTTAATAAGTTTAAACACAACTGCTGCGCATTTCTTCTCAAAAAAGTTATCAGTTTTTCTCAATATCTTCTTGACTGCATCTATCTACATGAAGTCCACTAGAGCCTTCTTGAAGTCGTCCATGTCAGACAATGGTTTAGAGGTAGTTGGACAGAGCTCTACAGAGACAGAGAGAAAGAGAGGGAGACTAAGAGAGACAGAGAGAGAGACAGGAGACATACAGACAGAGAGAAAGGCAGAGAGAGGAGATTGAGAGCGAGAGTGAAGCACACAGTTATACAACACACTATCCACTATATATATTATGTGTTTTTTTGTTATTTTAGGGTCTTTGATTTGTCACCATCTAAACAAATAATATTCAGCTTGGACAAGCCGACAGAGGTCAGAGGGGAGCTGGTTCTGAACTCTGTAAGCTGTTGTCTCCAGGGTACAAGTTCAAGTTCAAAAGGTTTATTTGTCATTTGCAATAACAAGTTACGGCAATGAAATGCTTGGTTTTCCTACTCCCGACAGTGCAGTTAAAAGTTAAAAAGTAACAGTAATTGTAACTTAAAAAAATAAGAACACAATCAATCAGTAATAACACTATACAAAAACACACATAAATAATAATAACTATACAACTATACAACCATAGTGCAATGTAAAAGTGACAGGTGTGCATGATATAAGTGGCAGACGCAATACAACCAATCAGCTACAGAGCAGGTAGCATGGCCTAAGACCCACAACCAATCAGATACAGAGCAGGTAGCATGGCCTAAGACCCACAGACAACAAGGGCAAAACAAATCAGCAGGTCGGTTAATGGTTTTGTAACAGTATTTAATTTAAATGAAATCAGTTCAGAAAATAAAAGAAAATCCAAATACATTGGAAAACATTAAGGTGAATTGGCTTGTGAGTGTACTTCCTGAATTTACTAGAATTTAAAGGGAAACAAGCCCAACTCTCAGATTACTCCGAATGCCATTAAAGTGTTAGTTGTTTTGTAGCAGATGTCTCTTTCTATTCTGTCAATTATAGGGTTATATGATTTAATGTTTGGTTGCTGGAAGGATCTGATACAAGGGAATGAACGTTAAATTATAATTTGATACCTGGAGGAAGTTGGATCTCAAATGAAAGCAGATTGTCCCGCTTCAGCTAAATACATTTTCATGTGACCCTTCCTAACCACTCCGAACCAGAAAAGGAACCAGGCAAGCCTAGTTCAGCCGACCCGCAATTAAGACTAATAAATACTGTCGCCCTCAACAGATTCGAATCTGGGTCTCTTGCGAGAAAGGCACTGTCTTTAAACCACCACGCCACATAACTACACACCCGCTGGCTACTAATTTTACCTCCACCACAAATAGCATCTATGAACTGCATGGCTTTTGCCACTGGCCGTTTTAACAGCTTATTAGCCAGTAATAGGCTTACTAGTGTATACTAACTTCCTAGGAATAGTCATGAGAATTTAGCAATTGCTAGCGAGACTGAAGATTTACATTTCCATGCTAGAAACAGTCACAATATAACCGTAACTGTTTTATTTCAGGCTTACTGTAATTTAGAGAGTTAAGGTTACAGCCAGCGAAGTTTTCGTCTGTATGGAATAATTCATTACGCATACTTTGTTTTGACGGTGAGGAAATAAGAACGCAGGACCTTCACTTTGCAGGTAAGCTTCTCTTACCACTACGCTATTTAACAAGGGATACTCGGTGACTCACTCACTCAGTCAGTCGAAGAGACACTCGCTCTTGTAATCCTGTCGTCCATGGGTTTCCCAGCTTCACAGAAAGCATTTCCACATAGCTTCTTTTGATGAGTTACGTTAGTGACTCAACTACGTGAGTTTATTTTTAGAAATGTGTGGTTGTACTTTGGGATTTGTGTTTGCAAATACGATTTGCAGATGTGTATGCCTATACAATTTCGTAAGCTTGTATTATAATGTGCGAACAATTTCACAGTGGTTGCAAAATTGTAATTTGACATTTGAATACATTCGGTATGATTTGCAATCAATTTATTCAGATAATTATTGTACCTCAATTTAAAAATATATGAATATTGCAGTGAAACAATTCCTTGAAGATTTATTTTGTGCGTGCTCGGAGTTCTGACACTGGTCACAGCAAAAAGGTTTTGTAAGTTTGTGAACAGTGGTGCAAGGAAAAAAACATCAGGTAATTGGGTGCAGTGTTTTTAGACTCATCCAAAAGCACAGCAATGTAATGTAATCGGCTGGGTTGTTTTCCCAGCAGCTGCCATTTTAGGATCGTTTGTGATTGGTCTTATTGACTTGGAGTCCTCCTGATGATCCCTAACTTTTCACAGATTTAGGAGCTGGTTTTAGCCTTAAGAGGTTTTGTACAGACCGATTTGCAAAGATGCTATAGACTTATCTGAATAGACTCATGGCTCTAATTGCTGCCAATAGTGCCTTTACCTAATATTGACTAAAGGGTTGAATACTTATGCAATCAGGTATTCTATGTTTTGTATTAGCAATTTCTTTAGAACAATTTGTAGGTTTTATATTTCCCTTTGACTTTGTGGACATTGTGTTGATCAGTGGCAAAAACTCCTAAAAAAATGGCAAATGAAAATCCACTCCAATCTTGCAGAACGCCAACAAACAGAACAGACTGGGCTGTCAAAATCAGTTTAATTGTAAATGTTGGTGGAATCATTCATGGTGGGTTTCAGGAACAACCATTCAAAGATAAAAGGGTTCTAGAGCTCCTCACATCATAAAGGGTTCTAGGAAGGACCTTTAGAAGATGAAATGGCTCCTAAAGATTACAGGCAAACAAGCACACCTGAATCTGCATATTTGATGCAAAGACATTAATCAGCTGAATTAGCTATGTGAAGTTAGGGTTGGACTGAAAACCTACAGGTAGCTAAAAAACCAGTCCTTCAGTTTACCAAATGTATGACCAACACATTGGTAACAGTTTAACACAACTGCACTGTATGTCTTCTCGAAGAAATGATCAGTTGTTCTCAATAGCTTTTTTACTGGATATATCTCCATGAAGTCCACTAGATTCTTCTTAAAATCGGTCATGTCAGGCAATTGTTTAGAGGTGGCTGGACAGAGATCTATTCAGAGAGACAGACAGAAAGAGAGAGAAGGAAGCACAGTTATGTAAAACACTAATCATGATAGGTACTACAATCCCCCTATTTTATCTCAACACATTATATTCTCAATGGACTGGCTAACCAAGAGATCAGGACGGAGCAAAGAAATTCCACATGTAGCACCTTATAAGATGTTAACTAACCTTCTTCAGTGCTGAAGGTGTATCTAGCTGGCAAGTTGAGACATTCAACCTGTGTATCAAACTCCTGCATTTCAGCATCAGTGAGCACTCTTCTCTCACCTGGAAGTAAAAGTAATAGTATTTAATCCATGTCTTTCAAATAAATATTTGAATATTGTAACTAATTTCATTATTCGGCTCAGTTAAATACAATTTAATCTATTTCAGTTAATTTTATTCAAATGGGTTTCATTTTAAGTCAGTCTAGTCCAATCTATTAAAATAGACTTAATCTACCTGATCCGTTCTAATCAGAACACATCAGTATAAAAAACAGAGCTAAATCTAGTCATCAAAAAACTGACTCTAATTCATAAATTTAATAAATGTCAGTGTATCCCAAATGATTCCGGTCTATCCAATTGAAGTCAGGTCAATCAATTCAATACTTTTTAAATGTAATTCAGCTGAGTCCAATCAATTCAAGTCAATTAAGTAAAACTATTTCTGATCCACTAAATACAATTAAATAAAAGTCTTACTGAAGAGCCTCAGAGCAGTGTAGACGTTTCCATTGATGGTGCTTGTAATCAGGGTCACCAGACAGTCCTGGCAGGTAGGCAGCAAAACAGCGGTGGAAGACAGTGATGGAATGTACTCTGTGATGACAGACGCACACAATCCCTCAATAGTCAATTATTGAAGATATTTTTATGCTCCGTAGAAAGAGTCATATCCTTCGTGTCATGGGGTGTTGAGAGTCCACTAATTTCTAAAGTATTTCTGCAGAGAACACATGAGAGACTATGTCTTCCTAACTGTCAATATTAGTACTGGACAGAACATATACTTAAGTTT
>JACXGI010011110.1:0-26253 GCA_016801175.1 Esox masquinongy | reverse complement strand
CATGCTTCCTGCTGCTGACCAACTTTATGGAGATGCAGATTTCATTTTCCAACAGGACATGGCACCTGCACACAGTGCCAAAGCTACCAGTACCTGGTTTAAGGACCATGGTATCCCTGTTCTTAATTGGCCAGCAAACTCGCCTGACCTTAACCCTATAGAAAATCTATGGGGTATTGTGAAGAGGAAGATGCGATACACCAGACCCAACAATGCAGAGAGCTGAAGGCCACTATCAGAGCAACCTGGGCTCTCATAACACCTGAGCAGTGCCACAGACTGATCGACTCCATGCCACACCGCATTGCTGCAGTAATTCAGGCAAAAGGAGCCCCAACTAAGTATTGAGTGCTGTACATGCTCATACTTTTCATGTTCATACTTTTCAGTTGGCCAACATTTCTAAAAATAATTTTTTTGTATTGGTCTTAAGTAATATTCTAATTTTCTGAGATACTGAATTTGGGGTTTTCATTAGCTGTCAGTTATAATCATCAAAATTAAAAGAAATAAACACTTGAAATATATCAGTCTGTGTGGAATGAAAGTATACATTATACAAGTTTCACTTTTTGAATGGAATTACTGAAATAAATCAACTTTTTGATGATATTCTAATTTTATGACCAGCACCTGTAGATGAACAGTGCAGTGACTACTTATACACCATTTGGGGAAAGGACCAGTAAGTAAAACAGGTAGAAGGACATGACAGTCAAACAGTAACAAGGACATTTCAGTCAAACTAGTAACACTAGGAATATACACAGTGGTACGAATGACAATAACAAGGACTAAACGCACAACGATACAAACACCAATGGCTATATACTGGGAGTATACAGTTCCGGTGTGGGGGTTTGAGGTAAGTTAGGTTTCTGTACATATAGTGATGAAGGTAATGATGTAGGTAATGAACAGCAGTTATCTACACACACACAGACTATTTGGATTATATGTTTGTTACATATTGATTTTCATTTTAAGTTCACAACTGTCTGATATTCGAATGAATTAAGTGCTAGGAATGTGAGCATTTCCCTGAACCTGCCATCACATCTGCCAAACTCTGTACCAATAGACTTTGATTTCTGTCAACAGAATTAACACCATCATGGACTCGGACAGGGTGCTTGTGATGCATTCTGGGAAGGTGGTGGAGTATGACACCCCCACTGCTCTGTGCCAAAGAGAGGACTCCATCTTCTCCAAACTGGTTGGTTGGAGGAGAGAGTGAGAGGAAACCCAGAGGACTGATGAGAGTGGGGATCTCCCTCTGTCCCCACAGGAGGCTATCGGAGGCCTGGCTTGCTGGACATACCAGCCACGCATTCAAGGGAGTTGATAGAAGTTTCCCATAACCCAAGGTCCTGAGTCAGATGTTTTATCCCTGTAATGGTTATAACTGAATGTGGTGTTCCCTGATCTGTGGTTAAGGATAGAGACCTAACAACCTCCAGTCCCCACACCGTTTGACCTCAGGGAGGGTCCGTAAATTATGAAACCTAGATTAAATTTTGTTTTTTTTCCCTTTTGAATGGAATCTCATTCTACTGCTAAGATGATAGATTTTACCTGACAGGTTACCTACATGAAACAAGCAGGTCATTTACTTAAATGATGAATATCTGCGATTCCTCTGCCACATTGCCTGTCGACATGGTTCAGATTGAACCATATTTATACAGCCTGTATAGACAATGTGATAATTTAAAAAAATCTGTATTTACCATTCCAGTCACTATTTGAACGCTCACGATAACTCAAATATTGTTACAGGGGAGGATTTCAACCTATTTTGTGGTAAAACAATTGTATATTAAGCATGAGAATTTTTATGCTGTCAGATAATGTACTGTAAGAGAGAACATCTCAGGAAGGATTCATGTCTTCTGCACTTTGTTGTGGTCAGTACTAATGTCATTAGTAATATGAATGTTTATTTTGTTACAGTAAACACCACTGATTTTACACATTTCTTGTCAGTGTTATTTTTGGCAGTTCGGGTTGGCTGGCTGTCATGATTTACACATCCCGTTTGTGTTCAGTTCGGGTTTGCCTGAGGGTCATTACAATGACGTTGTGGGAGGTTCTTAACATTCCATGTTATTGTTTTGTAGCAGTGGTCTTATGCTATGTTACTTGTTAATGATAATTGGAGGGAGGAGTATTAGCCCCACCTTATTAGTATGCTTTCATTATTAGTTATGTCAACAAAATCAGTTCAAATCCCTAGATCAGGCCACTCTGCCCTTGTTGTGCCTAATACTTAAGATGAGTCATATGAGTGAACGCCTGCCCCTCCCTTTAAACGAGACCTTCCTAAGGCACAACCACATTTTTGGGATGTTAACAGACTTTGTTTTCCACCTGTCGTTGCTTATTAGTACAGGGAGTGTACTGTCTGTTTTTTAGTTCCAGTTTTAAGAGGACAAGTTTCGGTGATCATCCTGCCTACCTGGACTGGGGAGTTTGTGATGTGTGCAGCACAGAAGGTATGCCGAACCTGGAACCAGTTTGTCTGCTTTGGGGAGGATATGCTGTTGCTGACTGGGGCACTGGGAAGGCAGACCAACAGAAGTGCAGTGCAAGCAGCATGGACTGATAACACTGTATCGCCACAATGACAGTTGAACACTTCAGTCACTGAATGACAAGGAACAAAGCAGTCAGAAAAGCTCAATGGAACCCAAGGTAAGAGACAAATGTGTTGACATGTTAGCTGAGGTACTCCAATATATGGTGCCAGGTACTATATTTGTAGAGTTACACTTAGTAAACAATGATGTCACCATGATAGTAGCTAGGGTCTCTGTCCAAAGTACAGTATTTGCAGGTTATGTATGTATATTTACACAGTAACTATTGGCATATGTTTTACATATGTTAGTGAGGGAAAAAAAGCATTTTACTTGAAAAATATAGAAAATATAAAAATGTACTTTACATATATACAAAGTGTACAAATGTCATTTACATAAACAATATAGAGCACAACATGTCAATACTGGTAACAGGAATTCTTACCAGAATAATTGTGAGGAATGTACATGGATTAATCTAGTGAATGATCGATGCGATTTAGTGATTATATGTGATGCTTGCTTGTAGCTATCTTTCTTGTTTCCTTACCTAAAACCCATTCACCATAACTCAAAGGTTTGAAGGTATTTTATGATGATGAAAATAATTAGAATTACCATGTTTGTGGAATCATTAACAGTGAAATCTGGTCGCACACAGATTTTAGTCTTAGTGTAGCAGTCTAATCTAGAATGCAACACGTCATTTAAAGAAAGCTTTGGATAATGGAAAGTGGTGGGGTGTTGTCAGCTGAGTGTGGTTTTTTAAATAGGAAACACCCAACTATAGTGCACTTGTCTTTATATTTCTGGACAAACTTGTTCCTATTGTTGTCCATTACCCAAGACAATACATCAAATACTTCGAAGGTGCAGCCACTTCGATTTCAAACATCTGTCTATTTGCATATTAAAACAGGTTAACACTCAACTGCCCCCTTTAGTTAGTGGTTTCAACTGATATTGATCCTTATGATCTAACGGGTAAAGTGAGCTATGGCATTACTGTCTTATTTAATTCATAAGTGGAAATATTATCGTTCTATGCATTTTATATTTTTGAAGACTGGAGCATGAAGGAAACATAACCAATGTTATCATCCCCCATGCGTGTCTTTACACATTTCTAATAACTACATTTGCTACACTGTGTCTGTGTTTAGCTTCGTCACCGCAGGGGGAGAAGTCTCTCTGAGGGGCTGATGCTGGAGGAATCAGAGAAGGGAGGATTGGTTGTCTCCAGCATTGCTGGTGGCTCCTCTGCCAATCATGGACTCAAAGAAGGTATGACTGTTTAGTTCAGTTAATTTCATTGAAAAACTGTTTTTTCAGGTGTTTAGGTTTTGTTGAGAATTTTTTTTTAACTCACTTTTTTTTTGTCTGACTTTAGTAAAAAGCATCATTGACATTTTAAGTTGCCATGGTAAGAGTGTTTCAACATGAGAAACATACTGTTTTTCAGGAGATGAAATAGTGGGTGCCACAATTGACTTCGATCAACTTTCGAAAAATGATGTTTTGAAAATACTGAAGCTGATGGATGATAATGGATTTGATGAGAAGGTTCATGTTCTCACAAAAAATAACTTGAGTAGGAGTATGGGGAACTTGGGCAGCATCAAAGCCCCAAATGAGGTTTGTCGAATACATTTGAAGACAGAATTAACTCAATAAGAATAAGTGTATTTTAAAAAGGTTGTTAGATTATAAAAGATTTGCTGTTTGATTGCTTTCTCTACACAGATGCTGAATGATTCCTATAAAAGACTCTATAATGCCAAAATAAAGAGGTTCATGAAGGATGACAGCCATGGACAACTTGCAGGCTCTGGGAAAAAAGGCTCCCTTAACGGACAGGTGAAAGGCAAGGGACCAAGATCTCTAAAGGCCAAGGCTAAAGAAAAAGGTGATTTCCAACTCCCAGTTCTAACCATGGATTCCCCAGTTGTCAAGACACCCAATGCAGATGTTCCTACTTACCTAGAGTCTCCAGATCTTAAATTATCTGCTCCATCAGTTAACCTGGATTGGCCATATCTTGAAACAAATATTGATGCTATTGATTCCAATCCGTCTTTGCCCAAAGTTAACCTCAAAGAACTTGATCTTTACCGGAAAGGTGTGGATCCACTCCCCGAAGATATTAATGTCCCAGAAGTAGAAATGAGTCAGCCGGAAGGTGTTGTCACAAACCCTACTCTCAACATAAATGCCCCAAATCTAGATATTGAAAGAAATGGCAAAGAATTCAAAATACCCAACATTACCATGCCTGACTTAGGACTCTCTGGACCTGGAATAAACCGGAATATGCAGATCCTGGATAAAGATGTAGGAGGAGGAGTTGATGTCAGTGGTCCCCATCGAGACCTACAAGCACCAGATGTTAGTATGAATTCAGGGAAAGTCAGAGTCCAGTCCTCCAAAAAACTGAGAAAACCCAACCTTGATGTAGATGATGCCTCTGGTTATTTTGCAAGTCAATCAGATGTTAGTTTGCCTAACCTGATTAGTCCAGATATTGACATATCATCAGGTAGAGTCAAAGTAAAGAAACCAAATGGAGAGCTTGAAGCTCCTGATTTTGATCAGGATGCCCCCTCTGGTAAACTTAACATGTCCACTTTTGGAATCTCTGGCCTAAAAGCATCAGATATGGGCATTGATTCTAATGTAAAAACATCAAATTTAAGTCTAAAAACTCCTGAAATAAAAGTGGGGCTTGATGAACCTGACTTGAACCTGCCCAAATTAAAAATGTCTAAACTGGGCATGAAAGGAGCTGATACTGACATTAATGCCAGTCTAAAAGGGCCAGACCTAAACCTAAATGCACCAAATTTGGACATAGATACATCCTTAATTGATCTCAAAGGTCCTAAATTGTCCAAATCATCAAACTTGAGGCTCAGTGCTCCAGACAATAAGGGGGGGAATGATATGTCAAACCTGAATTTACCAGATGCTGACTTCAAAGGCCCTAAACTAGATATCAATGCTTCAGACTTTGATGGTAATGCACCCTCTGGTAAAATGAAAATGCCCAAATTTGGGCTGTCTGGACCAAAGGTTAAAGGGCCTGACCTGGAACTTTCATCCCCCAGGTTTGAACATGGAATTAGTCCCCCAGATCTGGATATGCCAGATGTGGATCTCAAAGCTCCAAAACTAAATTTGAATGCCCCAGACTTTGACATCAGTGTACCCTCTGGTAAACTGAATACCCCTGAATTTGGTCTCTCTGGAACAATGCCAAAGGGGACAAATCTGGACATGAATTTACCAGATGTGGACCTCAAAAGACCAGATATGAATGCTCCCAATGTTGACATCCATGCACCCACTGGGAAATTCAAGATGCCCAAATTTGGTATCTCTGGACAAAAGGTTAAGGGGCCTGACTTGGATCTTTCTGCCCCCAAGTTTAAAGGGGGAATTAGTTCCACAGATTTGGATCTGCCAGATGTGGATCTCAAAGCTCCAAAACTAAATATGAATGCTCCAGACTTTGACATTAATGCTCCATCTGGTAAATTCAAGATGCCCAAATTTGGTATCTCTGGACCAAAAGTTAAGGGGCCTGACTTGGATCTTTCGGCCCCCAAGTTTAAAGGGGGAATTGGTTCCCCAGATTTGGATCTGCCAGATGTTGATCTCAAAGTTCCAAAACTAAATATGAATGCCCCAGACTTTGACATCAATGTATCCTCTGGTAAACTGAATACCCCTGAATTTGGGTTCTCGGGCACTATGCCAAAAGGGACAAATCTGGACTTTAATTTACCAGATGTGGACCTCAAAGACCCTAAACTGGATGTGAATGCTCCAGATGTTGATATCAGTGCACCATCAGGGAAATTCAAGATGCCCAAATTTGGCATGTCTGGACCAAAAGTGAAGGGGCCTGACTTGGATCTTACAGCCCCCAAGGTTAAAGGGGGGATTAGTTCCCCAGATTTGGATCTCAAGGGCCCTAAACTAGATGTGAATGCCCCAAATTATGACCACAATTCTCCTTCAGGGAAATTGAAGATGCCCAAATTTGGTTTTGCTGGACCAAAGGTTAAATCACCCAAACTAAATGTTAAAGCCCCCAAAATAAAGGGAATGAATTCTCCTGACATGAATTTACCAGACGTGGACCTCAAAAGCCCTGAACTTGATGTGAATTCTCCCAATGTTGAAGTCAAGACACCCTCTGGGAAGTTCAAGATGCCCACATTTGGTTTGTCTGGACCAAAACTTCAGACTCCTGATGTAGATCTCAAAGCCCCTAAGTTTAAAGGGGCAATTAATCCCCCAGATCTGGATATGGCAGATGTGGATCTCAAAGCTCCAAAACTAAATTTGAATGCCCCAGAATTTGACATCAATGCACCTTCTGGTAAACTAAATACACCTGAATTTGGCCTCTTTGGCACTATGCCAAAAGGGACAAATCTGGACTTGAATTTACCAGATGTGGACCTGAATGGCCCTAGACTGGGTGTGAATGCTCCAGATGTTGATATCAGTACACCATCAGGGAAATTCAAGATGCCCAAATTTGGCATGTCTGGACCAAAAGTAAAGGGGCCTGACTTGGATCTTTCTGCCCCAAAATTTAAAGGGGGGATTCATTCTCCAGATTTAGATCTCAAGGGCCCAAAACTAGATGTGAATGCCCCAAGTTATGACCTCAATGCTCCCTCAGGGAAATTCAAGATGCCCAAATTCGGTTTTGCTGGGCCGAAGGTTAAACCCCCTAAACTGAATGGTAAAGCCCCAAAGATAAAGGGAATTAATTCTCCTGACATTAATTTACCAGACGTGGACCTCAAAAGCCCTAAACTTGATATGAATGCTCCCAATGTTGACATTAATGCTCCATCTGGTAAATTCAAGATGCCCAAATTTGGTATCTCTGGACCAAAAGTTAAGGGTCCTGACTTGGATCTTTCTGCCCCCAAGTTTAAAGGAGGAATTAGTTCCCCAGATTTGGATCTGCCAGATGTGGATCTCAAAACTCCAAAACTAAATATGAATGCCCCAGACTTTGACATCAATGCACCCTCTGGTAAACTGAATAGCCCTGAATTTGGTCTCTCTGGTACTATGCCAAAAGGGACAAATCTGGACTTGAATTTACCAGATATGAACCTCAATGGCCCTAAATTGGATGTGAATGCTCCAGATATTGATATCAGTGCACCTTCAGGGAAATTCAAGATGCCCAAATTTGGTATGTCTGGACCAAAATTGAAGGGGCCTGACTTGGATCTTTCAGCCCCCAAGTTTAAAGGGGGGATTAGTTCCCCAGATTTGGATCTCAAGGGCCCAAAACTAGATTTGAATGCCCCAGACGTTGACATCAATCCACCCTCAGGGAAATTCAAGATGCCCAAATTTGGTTTCTCTGGGCCAAATGTTAAATCCCCAAAACTAAATGTTAAAGCCCCAAAGATAAAGGGAATGAACTCACCTGACATGAATTTACCAGACGTGGACCTCAAAAGCCCTAAACTTGATATGAATGGTCCCAATGTTGACATTAATGCTCCATCTGGTAAATTCAAGTTGCCCAAATTTGGTATCTCTGGACCAAAAGTTAAGGGTCCTGACTTGGATCTTTCTGCCCCCAAGTTTAAAGGGGGAATTAGTTCCCCAGATTTGGATCTGCCAAATGTGGATCTCAAAGCTCCAAAACTAAATATGAATGCCCCAGACTTTGACATCAATGCACCTTCTGGTAAACTGAATACACCTCAATTTGGTCTCTCTGGCACAATGCCAAAAGGGACAAATCTGGACTTGAATTTACCAGATGTGGACCTCAATGGCCCTAAATTGGATGTGAATGCTCCAGATGTTGATATCAGTGCACCTTCAGGGAAATTCAAGATGCCCAAATTTGGTATGTCTGGACCAAAATTGAAGGGGCCTGACTTGGATCTTACAGCCCCCAAGTTTAAAGGGGGGATTAGTTCCCCAGATTTGGATCTCAAGGGCCCAAAACTAGATCTGAATGCCCCAGACGTTGACATCAATCCACCCTCAGGGAAATTCAAGATGCCCAAATTTGGTTTCTCTGGGCCAAATGTTAAATCCCCAAAACTAAATGTTAAAGCCCCAAAGATAAAGGGAATGAATTCACCTGACATAAATTTACCAGATGTGGACCTCAAAAGCCCTAAACTTGATATGAATGGTCCCAATGTTGACATTAATGCTCCATCTGGTAAATTCAAGTTGCCCAAATTTGGTATCTCTGGACCAAAAGTTAAGGGTCCTGACTTGGATCTTTCTGCCCCCAAGTTTAAAGGGGGAATTAGTTCCCCAGATTTGGATCTGCCAGATGTGGATCTCAAAGCTCCAAAACTAAATATGAATGCCCCAGACTTTGACATCAATGCACCTTCTGGCAAACTGAATACACCTCAATTTGGTCTCTCTGGCACAATGCCAAAAGGGACAAATCTGGACTTGAATTTACCAGATGTGGACCTCAATGGCCCTAAATTGGATGTGAATGCTCCAGATGTTGATATCAGTGCACCTTCAGGGAAATTCAAGATGCCCAAATTTGGTATGTCTGGACCAAAATTGAAGGGGACTGACTTGGATCTTACAGCCCCCAAGTTTAAAGGGGGGATTAGTTCCCCAGATTTGGATTTCAAGGGCCCAAAACTAGATCTGAATGCCCCAGACGTTGACATCAATCCACCCTCAGGGAAATTCAAGATGCCCAAATTTGGTTTCTCTGGGCCAAATGTTAAATCCCCAAAGCTAAATGTTAAAGCCCCAAAGATAAAGGGAATGAATTCACCTGACATGAATTTACCAGATGTGGACCTCAAAAGCCCTAAACTTGATATGAATGCTCCCAATGTTGACATCCATGCACCCACTGGGAAATTCAAGATGCCCAAATTTGGTTTCTCTCGACCAAATGTTAAATCCCCAAAACTGGATCTTGAAGCCCCAAAGATAAAGGCAATTAATTCTCCTGACATGAATTTACCAGATGTGAACCTCAAAAGCCCTGAACTAGATATGAATGCTCCCAATGTTGACATCAATGCTCCCTCTGGTAAATTCAAGATGCCGAAATTTGGTATCTCTGGACCAAAAGTGAAGGGGCCTGACTTGGATCTTTCTGCCCCCAAGTTTAAAGGGGGAATTAGTTCCCCAGATTTGGATCTGCCAGATGTGAATCTCAAAGCTCCAAAACTAGATATGAATGCTCCAAATGTTGACATCAATGCTCCCTCTGGTAAATTCAAGATGCCGAAATTTGGTATCTCTGGACCAAAAGTGAAGGGGCCTGACTTGGATCTTTCTGCCCCCAAGTTTAAAGGGGGAATTAGTTCCCCAGATTTGGATCTGCCAGATGTGAATCTCAAAGCTCCAAAACTAAATATGAATGCTCCAGACTTTGACATTAATGCTCCATCTGGTAAATTCAAGATGCCCAAATTTGGTACCTCTGGACCAAAAGTTAAGGGGCCTGACTTGGATCTTTCGGCCCCCAAGTTTAAAGGGGGAATTAGTTCCCCAGATTTGGATCTGCCAGATGTGGATCTGAAAGGCCCAAAACTTAATCTCAGTGCTCCAGATAGGCCGTCAGGTAGATTCACAGGTTCAACCCCTGATTTTGAGATCAACACTCCTACTTTAGAAATGCCCAAAATGCGTACATTTGGGTTGTCTAGTCAAAAACTACCAGATGGAGACATTAAGGGACCAGAGCTGAGCTTGTCAGCCCCAAAAGTAAACAAAGGGTTTGGTACTACAAATGTAGACGTACCTATTCATTCAGGTAACATCAAAGGCCCCCAAGGTGATATCAATTTGCCAAACAGTGAGATTGGTGTATCATCTCCAAAATTCAAACTGCCCTCCTTTAAATTGCCTCAGTTTGGAAATCCCAATCTTCAAGGGTCAGGATCAGATATAGAATTTATGAAAACCCATGACATTAACATTTCTCCTCCAAAGGCTAAAGTGGAACTAAAAGCATCAGACCTCATCAGAAGCCCTAAACACAAAGTGTCATCCGATAATAAACAAACACCTGATATCCCTGGAGGAGCACATATCAAAGTGCCAGGCCTTGACATAGATACAAATGTGACACTTCCACAAAATGATAGGAAGTCTAGGAATGTCAAAGAAAGGGCCAGATATCCCATTGCAGATATTGATTTACCAAAAATGAATAACCAAGTGTCTGGCGTAGGTCCGAGAGGTTTGGATCTTAACTTTGATGATCCTGGAGGAAAATTAAACATTCCCAAAACATCTAAATTGGGAAGTCAGAAAAGAATACCAGACCTTGATATAGACTCAACTCTTTCCGGTATTAAAGTCTCTGCACCCAAACTCCCACTCTCAAATTATGGAGTAGTGCCTTTACAGACAGATTTTAATTCAGGCACAACTGACCTCAAGGGACATCATAGGAAAGCTCCTGTTGGTGAAACAAGCAGATCAAAAAATACCAGTCCAAAACAGTCTGACATTGGAATATCTATGCCCACTTGGACCCATGAAAACCCAAGGATGTCAGAAGATAAAGGATACTTTGTCACCGTATTTCCCAAAAATCTCAAAGGTGATGTACCAGATGGTACTGGGAGCCTGGAAAAAAGCTACAAAGAGTCAAATCGTAGATCTCATACACTCAGAAGTCTTGACTTCGCTGCGTCAAACATAGACCTTGACGTTCCAGAAGATGAAAACTTAAAAGGGTCAACATTTTTGCTTTCAAAGTTGATATAGTTTCAGATAACTGACAAAATGCTGTACTAGGTTTGTTAGAATAAAAAATGTTTGTGGAAAACAATGCAGAAAATTGTTACCGTAAATGTAAAATTTGATTATATGCACTTACTTTGTATAGACATTGGTATTATGTAATGAACCTGTTAAATATGAATGTATTTTTTCATTTTGTCAATGTTATTGAAAAAAGTATGAACGTTTATGTTCTGATAAGCTGTTTTTGTACTGTACAAAGCTGTATAATAATAATAAAGTTGTTTATTAACTAAATGTTTAAGCTTTGTTTTATATTTACATTCATTTAATAACTCATCCAAAACAACCCAAAGGCACCTGCCAAAGCTAGTATTCCAATATGTTTTTATGTTTTTAAATTTGCACCTGCAACACTGAAATAACGTGAAGCCAGTAATTATGTTACGTTATTTAGAAATATGTTTATTATTACATTTTTCACAAATTTAGACATCACAATGTAAGCAATGTATAAGAAAGAAAAACAAATCAACCAACGATCTATTTTTTTCTTATTTTTAACTCCACACCGCTAGGTGGAAGTGTATTAACATTTGATTCATACAACATAAACGTCATCAGTAATGCGACAAAAATATTAAGCAGCCCTTAAGCACGACCTTTCTTATGTGGACCAATTTGGAAACGTGAATATCTAGAAAAAGCATCTATTTTTCTAAATATGATTTATTAAAAGGTTGTTTTAAAAATCTCGCACGTATTCAAATAATTTGGATTAAGAAATGTTTCGTATATCAGTTACAGTTTGTGGTCGGCATATTGGTAAAAGGGTGAGTATTATTAAGGTAGGCAAATGCTAACTTCGCTCGTTTTCACTTTATTGATAATATCAAGATCCAGTTGCAGGCTTTTATAACCGAACACACTTCAATAATAACCACCAGATGTCCTTCCTTTAAGCTGGCTTCATCTTTCTCTGGAGAGTACACTCTACCCCCAAATTTACTCATCCCTTCCAATCTCGTGGACCCTGCAAGAACAAGTAGGTCTTCTGCTTGCTCATTAATTTCCTTCTGTAAAACATGTCCATGCCTTTAGGAATTCAGATTGAACTGAATAAGCAGTTTTTATTTGTGCAAATATACATGCCTCAAATAAATTAAGGGAGCACGCAATCATCACCGTATACCACCCCAGTCAATTAACCTTCAGGGTTATCAATCTGTCCAGTTAAGAAGCATAAGTGATTGTGAATCAGTGTCACCTGTTTTGGTGCAAATGAAAGTGACAACAGGTGCACTGGAGAGGCAACAGCAAGACAACCCCCATAAAGAGAATGGTTTTGCAGTTGGCGGCCACAGAGAATAGCTGTCTCCTTATCCGTCCTGACTGATTGTTCTCTAGTTTTGCATTTTGCTAGTGTCCTTGTCACTACTGGTACCACGAGGCCGTGCCTGCAGCCCATTCAGGTTGCATAGGTAGTCCAGCTCCTCCAGGATGGCACATCCATACGTGCCATCACAAGGTTTGCTGTGTCTCCCAGTACAGTCTCAAGAGCATGGAGGAGATACCAGGAGACGGGCCGTTACACAAGGAGAGCTGGACATGGCCATAGAAGTTCATCAACCCCGCAGCAGGACCGGTATCTGCTCCCTTTGTGTGAGGAGGAACAGGAGGAGCACTGCCAGAGTCCTCTAGTGGGACCTGTGCTCGCAGCCCAGCATTGCGCAGCTTGATCGGCATTCACCAGAGAACACCGGAATTGGCAGGTCTGCCATTGGTGCCCTGTTCTCTTCACAGATGATAGCAGGATCACACTGAGCTCATGCGACACACGTGAAAGAGTCTGGAGACGCCATGGTAAATGTTATGCTGCCTGCAACATCATCCAGCATGACCTGTTTGGTGGAGGGTCAGTGATGGTCTGGGGAGGCATGTCCCTGGAGGGTCCTTGTGCTAGCCAATGGTACCCTGACTACTGTTAGGTACCGGAATTAAATCCTCAGACTCATCATCAGATCTTACGCTGGTGCAGTGGGCCTTGTGTTCCTCCTGGTGCAGGACAATGCCTGGTCTCATGTGGCCAGAATGTGTAGGCAGTTCCTGGATGACAAAGGCATTGATGCCATTGACTGGCCCTCATGGTCCCCAGACCTGAATCCAATTGAGAACCTTTTGGACGTTATGTACCAGTGCATCCAGGTCTGGGAGGAGATCCCCCAGGACACCATCCACCATCTCATCAGGAGCATGTCCAGACATTGTCGGGAGTGCATACAGGCATGTGGGGGCCATACACACGACTGAGTCACAATATGAGCTGCCATGATGAAATTCACACAAGTTGGAACAGCCTGTGATTTCAATCGTTTGCTATGATTTTCGGTGTGAGTTTGAATCCAGCCCTCAATCAGTTGGTGATTTTGGTTTCCATTGACCGTTGTTCTGTGATTTTGTTCTCAATGAATTCCACAATGTGCAGTATAGATTTTTATTTTAAATATATTTTGTTCATCGAGACCCGATGTGTGATTTAAGTGTTCCCTTGATTTTTTGGAGCGGTGTAAGTGGGTGTAGACGGCTAGACACTGTCCAGACATCAGACAATAAGTGGTCCTCAATTCTTTATTGCTGTTCTGTTTGTAATTTTCAGAGCATTAATTTCCAACCAGGTTACTGATGTCCTATAATCACTTTCCAGGGAGGCCCCCTCCTCCATCAGACTCCAGTCTTCCTGTGTTGAGAAGGTGCGAAGCTGCTGTTCCTATACATCTGAGCC
Organism: Esox masquinongy; assembly: GCA_016801175.1. Lineage (NCBI taxonomy): Eukaryota > Metazoa > Chordata > Actinopteri > Esociformes > Esocidae > Esox > Esox masquinongy. The sequence goes on along the minus strand of JACXGI010011110.1, from coordinate 12,153 downwards.
CTGTACGGACATGGGTGGAGACGTTGGAGAAGCGGGACAGCGAGCCCTTGGGTTTGGTGGACCTCCACCCTGATATCTTTGCAGTCCCTGCCAGGTAAAACTATCAATCTGGTAAAAGTTCTTGTAGTGAGTTAGATTTAGTGGATTGTCATTGATTGTTGGACATTTTTTACTAATGCCCCCCCCCATCCCCCACCCCCCCAGGGTTGACATACTGCATGATGTTGAAATGTGGCAGAGAAGCTTCAAGCGAATTGTAAGTAGTAACAACAACCTTCTAATAAACTTTCTTAGACTGCTTGTTGTTGTATTATAAATAATAAGTGATGGAAAATATAGGTGTTTCTTTAGGTCCATACCCAACGCATTGTGATTATCTGAGTTCAGCTTTATTTGTCTAAAGGCACCTGCTCCTACATCAAGAATTGTCAGTTCTCCCCCTTTTCCCTCAGAGTTATGCCCACACAAAGGTCAGATCCGAGGTGAGAGGCGGGGGGAGAAAACCTTGGAAGCAGAAGGGAAGCGGGAAAGCCAGGCATGGGAGCATCAGGTCCCCTCTATGGAGAGGAGGTGAGTGTCACAGCCCAAGGAGCAGGAATGTGTTGATGAAAATAATGAATTGTATTTATGACATAACTTCTCAAAAAAACAAGTATGAAAAATTAGGGCTGCAATGATTTTTCGACTTATTCGGATAGTAAAATCTGCCTGCTTCCGTTACTTATGTTGCCTACATTTTGACAACTCTGAGCACAACAATCTCACTGGCATTACCTGAAACATTTCTCAGCCTGCAGAGAGCAGTAAGCCTACAGTAACCAAATACGACCCAATACAATCTAAAACCTACACAGTAACCCAAAACCTACACAGTGCGATCCAAAAAAACCTACACAGTGCAGGGGAAAAAGGAAGAATATAAGGTGACAGATTATTTCAAAGAGAAAATTTACGATAAACATGTACCACAATATGGGCTCAGAATTGATTTTCGCCATGGGTACGTCAACTATGCTGTACCACTTAATACGAAAACATAGCGGTGTTGATTGCCGCTTTGTCTCTGCGTGTCTAAAAATGAACACTATTTTACATATCAAATATGGTTATCAACCTGGACTCAAATATTATTTAATGTGTCAATTCATGTGATGTGTACACGTTTTTATAGTTGTTACACTCTTGTAATTTATGTCATGGTGATTTTACTATGAGAAAGTGAGATGATAAACCTTATGAAATGCACCAAAAATGTCCATGAATGTCCATGAAATGCACCAAAAATGTCCATGTTATATTATGTATGTAGGTTCAATGTAAAAATCAACACCAGACTTTGAGGCTGTTTTTTTTTTCTTTGTTATTCAAATCAAGCATTTTATGCATAGCATAATCCATTTTTTTAAATAATAAATGGCTGCAGCCCAAGTCAAAATGGACAGCCATTTACTTGACACCTACAGGTCAGGACACTTACACATCAGGACACAACTAGTCATATTTAAATTGTAGTTTCCATTAATAAAATTCCAATAATTAACAAAGATGAATCAGAAAAAGGAAAGAAAAACCTAATCCAGGTCTACAAAGATGGTTTGGATAAACTGCATTCAGTTGGTATTGTGTGTCTTCAGGCGGTGTTTCTCACGGACCCAGAGGACCAACCAGTTATTACTACGTGTTGCCTATGAAGATACGTGTTCAGGGACTTAAGATTGCCCTAAGCTCCAAACTGGCCCAGGTACACAACGCTTTGTGAAAACAAGTACATCTTAGAGTTAATCAGCCCTCAGTAGTGAGTCTTTATTCTTTTCTTCCATGTACATATACTGTTTGCTGTATTTCTCAGGATTATCTTCATGTGGTTGACACTCTGAACATCCCAACACCTGACCCACAGTACCTTATGGACCTCATCAGATTCAGATACTGGGGCGAGTCTGTTTTGATAGTTGATGCGTAAGTATCGGCAATAAGCAAAAGGTCACTTGTTAAAGCTCAGCTATTCGTCGAAACCTGTTAAACCAGAGCAGTGGTCCTGAAAGTGGGATATTTTACAGGTGTGAAGAGTTTACCGAGAACATCCTTCAGGCCACAGAGAGCTTGAAGACTGTGAATGTCATTCCAGCCATAGGTAAGGTCATGATTTTGGAACTACCTAGAGTGGTAGTGTGTATAGTAACTTGGCAATTGAACTAGTAACTACCTCAATATGCTACATGTGCAGTACATGTACATGTAGATCAAGTCTCTTTTTCTGACGAGTATTTTCTTTCACAGGGTTGAATGTTCACAGCATGCTAAAACACGAGGTCCTGGTTCTCACCCTGGAGGCAGTGAAGTTCCTGGAAAACAAACTGCTTTGGCACAACGAACGCTTCACACCGCTATACCCATTCAAACTCCCATACACAGACTTGCCTTGAAAGCACTTGGCTGAAGTGATAGCATCATGTAAATATATTGATTGATCCAAAAGGTTGTCATGTCTTTAATGTTTAATAAAACCTGGAATAAATAATGCCAATGCAAATTGGTGATTAAAAGGGCGTATTTAAGTCCTAGAGTCGATAGGTGGTGGGTGGCAGGAGGCCATTGGCCAAGTCGTGACGTATTTCCCATCGGAGGGTGGAGCGTTTCTTCTCGGTAGGCACCACGTAGGTGTTGGGCACATATACTCTCTGAGGGTTTGACTAGTGGGAAAACAGATACATGTCAACATTTTCAGTCTCATAGTTGTTGGAGACATTGTTTTAAGTCACCATTCAGATATTTACATTATTAGTATTGTGTATGTGAGGTGCCAGAAACCCATCAACTTTTATTAAAAGCTTTATTCTATGAAGGCTAAGTTCCATTTTTGTTATAAATTAAGCATACTTACTGGCGGAGGTTGGTACGCAAGCTGTTCCTGGAAAAAAATGAATTAACGTAGACATTATTGTCATGTACTGTGTCCAGTAGGTGTATGAAAAAGTAAAGTATGTAGGCTTTAAAGTGATAGTTTGTCCTAGATTCATGGTTGGGTGTGATAACACGTTCTTGAAGGCCCATGGAGTTATTTTTCACAAAGAGCCATTATTCCGCTCTGTCCCAATTCATGAGTTGGAACTGCATTGCAAAAAAGAATAATTCAGTAATCTGTCACACTAGCATCTATTTTTTTTGACTACATACTGATTAAGCAGCTGGCAGAATTTGGTGACCTCAAAATGGCACTATGCAAACTACTTTTGTAGCCACAACACAGCCTCTGTTATTTGCCAATGATGTCATCAGAAGTTAACAAATTCTAAGTGGTTGTTAATAAAGGTATGTTGGAACTTGAAAAAACTGCCAATTTATACCATTGTGAACAAAGCAGACCGGTAAACATAAGTATCAGTTTAGCTCAAAATTAGATTTAGATTGTGAGGAACACAACATTGACAGGGTCTTTGAGGTAAACAACACCACCAGTCTTTGTTGGAAGTGTTTTGGAGTACGTTTCTGCTTGCAATGCAGTTTTTGTTGCTCGGGACATAGTTTAAATTCATGGATTTGGACGATGCTGATAATGTTAATTCCAGGCTGGGACAGGCTGTGTTGAAAAATGACTCCATGGGCCATCAAGAACAACTCAAGGTAAGTGTTATTTCACCCAAATATGAATCTAGGTCAAACTATCCCTTTAAATTAACTAAGTTTGAATACCCTGATTTCCCAGTGTAGAGCTCTCCTGTCCTTCTCTCCTGGTGCTTTAAACATTTCCCAGTCCTGCTTGTACTGGAAATACCTTTGGAAGATAAGGAAAAATAATAATATAGCACAGATCCACATCTATAATCTACCAGAAGATGCATTCACAGGTTATGAATAAGTAATCCCGCTCTCTCTTACTTTGCCACTGGGTCGGTCTTCTTCAGGTTTCTGGTGTGAGGATGATCCCTCATTGGTCGGATAACTGCAGGAGCAGACATGTAACAGGACACATTGTTACAGGAAAATTAGCATGTTACATGATGTGCAATAGCAAAGTGGATACTTACACGACTTGGGCCGGGGTCTGATGTCACTATCACTCCGAGATCTGGCCTGCAAGAGATTTAAAGATGTTTTTTTTAACAAACAGCAAATTGTAGGCATACGAGGATATCTTAGGTAGGGATCATGCATGAGATTTATAATAATGCTGAGATTAGTAAACAAAAGAATGGTGATGTACCCACCATTCTTCGGATGTAGGCTTCAAAGGCACTGAGACCACCCAACTCCGACCTGTGCCGGTCACTCAGACTGCCTGCGTCCTCACTCTCCAGCTCAGAGTCCTGATGGGTGGAGGGGGACACTCGCAGGCCTCCCAGACGCTCCTCCAGCCCACTCACTGCACCTGCGGGGATACATCACGCTAGCTCCAGTGTAGGGCCAGAAGAAATGCTACTAACGCTAAGCTGGTGTTGCATGGGCCACTTAGCCGAACAGCTCAGGGCACCAGAACTTTCAGTTAGAACAAGTGCTGCTAGAGGGTTTAGCACCGACAGGACGTTCAACTCAACTGTCACGCGACGTCTTTTGCTCAGTCTTGTGCACATACTTAGGCTAAGCTACCAATAGACACTATATATTGTCCTGCCAATGTATGGAGAACAGACAAGAGTGTGGACAGTTTACCCCTTTTATATTTTGTGCTATCGTTCCACTCCGTGGAGGTCCTAGTGGACTTGGAATCAATGACCTGAATATCATCACTGCTCGCCATTTCCTCCCACTCCTGTTCGTCCACCACCCCCTTCTCTTCTTTCCTGTCAGAATCCTCCTGATCGTAACTTTCTTCCAATGGCCTCGTATTGCCTCGGCGCTCAGCCCTGTCCTCTTCATGACACATCCCATCTGATGTGGCCTCGTCATCTTCGGTCTGAGCGGACGTACTGTCGTCTAAACGGTTCTCGTCGGTGCGGCCTTTGCCATCTACCTCGACGGGAGGACGGTCTTGACAACGCGCCATATTTGCTGGGCCTTCACTGTGCTTCAACTTCGTCCTTGAACCGGCATCCTCACGGCCCTGTAGATCCGTAGGACCGTCGCGACCATGCCCATCGCCAACAGACTGCTCGTCATCTTCGTCGTACCTCAGCTCAGAAAGGCCCAGGCTTTCTCGGTCAAACTCCGCTATGGTGCAGTCATCGCTATATTCTCGCTCCGGGTCCTCCTTAGCAGAGGAGCCCGGCCTGTATGTGCCGTAGCCAGATGTCAGTAAGCTCAGGGCCGGGCTGCCAGCCTCCTCATCAGTCTTGTCTTTTTCCACCTGCTCACAGGCCCTTCCTCCACTCTCTGGCTGTTCAGACTCATTCGGTCGACCTCCGACAGGTGGCTCCCCTTGTGTGCGGTCAGTGGTTCTAATGGGCTTGGCGTCTTCCCGGGAGACTCTCTCGATGGTCTCGTCCTCCTCCTCCCCGTCAGACCAGAAAGTGGAGTCCAAGGAGGCATTTTCATCCTCGCTCTCCTCGTCCCACTGACCCTTGTACATTTTGTACATAGTGGCGAGGACGTGTCAGTGTGCAGCTACTGCGGAGGGAGTGTCTGGTGATCTGCTAAGGCAGATGGCTAAAAAGTAGTGCTAAGAGGATTATAAGGAACTGTTGTTGCACAGCTGCTCTACACTGCCAATGGCCGAGTGCTGGTCAAAAGATGAAATGCAACTGCACAATGTAGTGTGATAAAAAAAAAGAATCGCAGCAGTGGAACTCAGCTTTTTTTGTCAAAAACCGGCATTTGAAAACATTCAACATTTTTTTTTTGCTCAATCTATTTAATGAGTCATCATTTTATTACCTGAATCTTCACTATGTGTTGATTCATCACACACATGAACTTGGCCTTGACGTTTCCTTTAAGAAACAAGACAGGGTTGATTATAGCATGCTCAACTGCACAAGATCATTTCAGTTTCTAAAGGATCACATATTGCAACATGATGATAGTTACCTAAGGACTTTCCTTTTGATAAATGGCCTCCCATGTGCTTCAGTGTCTCTGTCTGGAGTGGATGACTGACTAACAGTAAAAGATAACTGCTGGATGTCAGTTAGGTCCGGATCTACCTCCAGCCTGTTAGGGGCCGTTGAGGGACGCTGGTACTTTGGGGCCACTGAATGCTCGGCGTAGGAGTCATAACCCTCCCGTCTATCACCAAAGTTACTGTTGTCTCTGCTGTACGTGGAGGTGAGCACCTGGGTTGATTGAATGATAAAACATTTTATTCTATACATTTGATTACTAAGGATGAGCTTTTTTAGGAATAGGTTAAATGTTGGAAAGGGGAATTCACCGGTCTATCTGTCTGAGGGAACACAGCATTTCTGAGCGCTGCAGTATTATCCAGGTGGACTGTTGGGGTGAAAAAAGTACAATTAAATTAGTGACCAGTGCTCATTTTAACAAACACGTTCTATTTGTGTATGGAGTAGACAGAACAGAAAAATAAGTATGTATACCTTTAACCTTTGTGAACGCGGGAGGACTTTTTGAGGTGGTGTTTTGAGAACTTGGAGAGGTAAACTCACTAGATGTGTGGCTCTTTGATTTTTCATGTCGAATCAGCACGTCCAAATCTAGACATGAGCACTGAACATTACTAAATGCTTAGTGGGTAGTTCTTGCAAATTACGAAACTGACAGTGTAGTCCTACTGTTGGCTACTTTTGGAGTGAAAGCCCCAAAACATCACAGTGGCTAACATTTGTTTATATCAACATGTGGATAGTGTTATATGTGTACAAATACAGTATCCGTTAGCTTTGACCTACCTCTTTTGAATTCACGCAGTCGGTGTCTTGGTATGTTGTGGTAACCAAATGCCTCCAACTGCTGTTGAATTTCCTCTTCTGAGAAATCTAGGTTTTCCATTTCCTGAAAGCAAATTGGTGCCATAAACCGAATATTAATCAAGTACTGTACAGTAACTAGTAGTAGTTAGACAGAGACAATTATTTATAAAAAGGTGTGATTGTGGATTAAAAGAAACCAGTGGTTACTTAACGTTAGCTAAATTTAGCTAAACCAACGTTCCTTGACGAAGTTCACAAGTTACTAATGTACTTCACTAGCTAGCGTGCCTACAGTAGCTAGTTACAGATAACTATCATTAGCCAACTAATAGTTAGCTACCTGACTATACCAAGTTTATAATGGTGTTAACCACTACTAGTGTAATTCTAAAATGAGCATATGTCTGACTAGTTACAGACGAGATAGGTACGTTTGACAGATTAAGCTATATTTGACTAGAGCCGGTAGCTAGCCAGCATGCTAACAAACAAAGCCTGTAGCTACCTACAGAGGAACATTTGCGAAGTTTTGCCTACATTATGTGTTAAAAAGCATTTTACCTGTACAGTAAGCTTCTCACAACAAAAATGTAACTAGCTAGTTTTAGTTAGCTAGCTACTATGCCTCTACTGTGTTTGGCGTCCGGTGTGAAGACAACACACACAGCAGTTATTTAAAATTGACGCTCTTTCAGTACTGGCTAGAGTTGACAGACTGGAAATAGCGCCCCTTGTGAAAAGGAGATGCCGGGCTTACACCCACATTTCCTACACAGCAGTGAATACCAGTGTGCACCTACTTACATGGCAACACGGTCTTCATTGTCGTGTCTACTACATATACACGCAAAGATCGAGATGTATGCAGATCAACCCAAAAAGTTTAAGTAATGCAGTTGGCTGTGCTATTGCGGAAACAGTTTGCAGAACAGTAGGAATACTGACCTCCGACTGCAGTTATAGACTGAAGTTCTTCTGCTACACTCCAACTATAATTTTTTTAGGGTGAGGCAACCTTGTCAACAACACTACATTGTTCAAGTAATCCGCCTGTTCTAATCTAGTGTCTCTTTGTGTGGTTTATTTAGTTGGTAGGTTGTAAAAGTTTAGATCATTTTCAATGTGTCTAAGAATTGAGTTGACAAACTACAAAACATTATCCATTTCAGGTATACATCTTGAGGGAAAGTTCGAAAGCCCACCCTCGCTCCGCAGAGAAACCCACCCCTTGCGCGCACCTTTCATCCCTCCTCCAACCAGTTTCTAGCTCCTGTGTTCATCATGAATAAACATGAATTTTAATAGTACATCGTCCTTTCAGTACACTCTGGGGTTCAGTTGGGGAATATTGACAGGTGGTCCGTAAACACCATTTTGTCCGGGAAAGGGGACTTTTTGCGTCTTCCTAGATTTGGGAAGACCATGGCTCGCGCCAGGATGTATTCGGAGTCATTGCTGGTGGTTTTACTGCAAATTGTCCTAATTTGCTCCGCACAGGTACGTTCTAAATGACCGTTATTATCTTCCAATGGTTCACGTTGATGTGCTTGACCATCATATGTGTGCTGACTGGTTTGCTTGAGAATGTGTTGTGTTGTGTTATTGTAATGCTGTTCCTCATAGATGAGATTGGAAGTATGCTCAGATTGTTTTTTAAACATATTCTATGTGTTTACATATTAAACCATCTAGTCTACAAAAACATTAGGACTATGTAACATGATTACTTAACAATCTTTGTCACTAGCAAATCGATTCATGATTTAGAGGTGTGTGTATGGCAAAACGCATAGCAGCCTACCATACTGAAATATGGCACTAATAGGTTGGAATCTCAACCATAATATTCTCAATGTATCTAATGACTTACAGAGTGGCCCCTTGCACAGTGAATAGACTCTTTTAGTTGTCTTTTCTTGACCTTTCTTCCCAACAACTGACACAAGGGATCTCTTGTTTTTGGAGGTACCTGCTATGCCAATGTCAACTATGATTTGGGTTTACATTTCACCAAAAGACCTTTAGATAATTATTTTGTATTAATCCACAGAGGGGCCCTGTCGGACCTAGAGGCCCCCCTGGACCCCCGGGCGTAGCAGGTGTGCCTGGTGTCGACGGGATTGATGTAAGATACCTTTCAACTTCATCCTTCCTGTTTCTTTATGTAACTTTTGGCTTTACATTGTCAGTCTAAACCAAATGATTTGTGTCATTATACATTGTTTAACATACAGTGGATTTTTAATGATAGATTTGTTATGCATTTTAGATGCTTTATTGGACAGGAATGTGGAGTAAGATAGAGGAGCAGGTTCTTGCTGATAGAGCTCTGGGACGGATTTGAACCAGCATTATATGTGCAACAGAACCAATGGCTTTTAGCACCTATAGTACATTTTTACATGGTTTCGAAATAAACAATCCTTTTTCTACTTTTTTTCAGGGAGAAAGAGGGGAAGATAACTTCATAGAAGGCGGCCCTGTAAGTAGACTTTCATTTATTTTGCTTCACCAAGTTTTTAACCTACCAATAAATAGTTAATACATTGTAGTACGGTATTCAAATTATTTACTCTTTTTCCAGGGCCCTGATGGGGAAGATGGCAAACCAGGATCTTCTGGAGCACCCGGCCTCCCAGGGGCAGATGTAAGTTTTACAAAACACACACATTTTCAATTAGTTTATTTTCCAAGCACCCGGAACAGGGAACCTGATAACCCGCTCCACTGTAGCTTGAACATTTGTGTCTTTAGAAGCTCAAGGGGCAACAAATCTGTGATACTGCCGCTGCATGAGTCGTTTATATTGGCTGGGAGGAGGTAGGAGTGGAATCCTCAAAGAAAATGAATCAGTGGCATACATCAACCTGGGTATTTAGGGGAGAGGTAGCAAGAGGGGGAGAGAGGGGGAGAGAGGGGGAGAGAGGAGGAGAGAGGAGGAGAGAGGAGAGCGCCTCAAATAGCTTCCTGACAGAAAGTGAGAAACAGAGGTCTTTTTGTCTGAATTGTGACGGGGGCGCTGGGGACGCACTCAGTGATGGCTGACAGGAAAGACGTGCATGATGGGAAAGGTGGAGCAGAAGGGCCCCAGTGTGTGTGCGGCCTGGTTGGGCTGTGGTGCTCAATACAGACTAGCCATCAGATGTAGGGCCGACCGCAATGTGTCTGGCAGAGTTGGAATTGTCCAGGTGTGTTCAGGTATTCATTAGTTTTGGCTGTATAGCTTGCAATATTCACTTTGTTTAGTGACTTGTGACTATTTGTTCTAGGAAAGGCAAAGGATGTGATAATACTGACTGCAAATAGTCAACTCTAACTTTTTGTTGTTCTTGTTACTCTGTTCATACCTGGAGTTCAAATGTGAACGATTCCTGATTTCTGTTGTTTGTTGCCTCCCCAGGCTATTAACTAGTTCCAGGGCAGAAGCTCCTCCCTCTTGGGAAGGTAGTCGAGAGCGTCTGCTTCTTTCAGTCCATTGCTTCAAGCTTGGTGGAGGACTGGTCAGAGACTGATTAACCTATACTAGTCTATCATCACGCGCGCATGAATGAATTCGGTCATGTCATTATGTCTTATATTATTCCCTTTGTATTTGGGTTAGCCACACCATTTTTTTTACTGCGTTCAGCAGAATCTTGCGAACCAGGCGATATAAGCCTTTACGATAAATGCTTTACCAGAATACGTTATTTGTTGTGTTTTTGCGGAGGTGTTGTGTCTCTCTAAATATCGAACCATATATTCTGTATGCAATTCTAAAGGGAACATGCTTGTTATCACCATTTTCTGCTCAGACCTCTGATTGTTTATATAGCTGGTGGAACAGGGGAGGAGCTAAATACTTTGAGAAGACGCCCCTATTTGCATCTTGCAACTACTTGGTTATTGAATGGGGAAACATAGTAGTAGAAAATATACGTTGTCCATGAAAAGTCAGCGATTAACTATGCAATAGTTTGGTACATCTCTTGAGTATTAATTATATATTGTATACGTGCTTAGTACCAGTCAAATGTTTGGACGTATTTCCTGCTTTGCCTATTTTATAACCAAAAGATAGGGAAAAATTATTACATTTTATTTTATTCTTTGGGAAAAAAGTTTTTTGCCCTCACTGTCCATTTTCCCACTGCGTACTGTGCTTACTATTACCATTGTAAGGGTGAAAAGTTTGGACACACTTACCCATTCAAGTGATTGGTACTGTATGTCTACTGAGTACAGTGTCAGCAACAAATTAATTCATGTCAGGAATGAATGACTGGATGGATTGCCTATTGTTTCTAATTAATACTTTTACAATCAGGCCCTTCTATAATTTCGCAAGGATTTCCAAGGATTACTAAACATTAAATGTCCAAGCCTTTTTTCTCAGTATCATATAATTTTTGGATAACAATTATTCAAGTTCATTACCGTGAACTTCAAATTAACTTTGTCATTTTAAAACAAACAAAACCCCTTAGCAAAGTACAATTTCTCAAGCAAGGCACTTAGAAAACTGCAAATGTGCCATTATTGGCAGAGAACTGTCACCCTCTTTTAAATCTATTAACTACTTTACCACCTAAATATGCAAACATCTCTCAGACTAAAAGGGCATTATCAACATTTTTATAACACAGTATTGTTCCAACCCAGTAGATTAGTGGGTTGAGAATTGGGCCAGTAACCCAAAGGTTAAGGCTGATCCTCTTGCAGTTACTCTACTGGGGTTTGAAAAACACAAATTTCTTGAACATATAATACACATTATAAAAATAAGAAAAATACTAGCAATCAAATAATAATTATTAGGCTACAATTATAATGTAATTAACCCCAGTTACAGCATAACATGATTTCTCACACTAGAAGGCATGATAGATATATTCACATTTCATAAAGTTTATATATATATTTATATATATATATATATAATATATATATATATATATATATATATATATATTTCTGCATGGTTGCTATTAACCTTTTCCTCTTTAGGGTGCAACCGGACCTGCTGGCGACCCTGGACCAGATGGGCCTCCAGGGCCAAAAGTACATATATATTTTTTACTTCCTGGAATATCTGTATTGCTCAAATTTAAGTGTGTAAATGGTCCTTATTTCTTCAGTGCTGCGTAATTGTAAGCTTGTCGGTAGAGTAGGAATGCAGTGGACTAAGGCCCAAGAACAGTTTATGTTTTATGTATAATTTTGTCAAAAAAAATGAGCGGTCCCATCAACAAAAAATATGGCTTAATACCCAACATATAAAAGGAGAAAAAAAGGGTAGGTAGGTGAAAGGGTGTTTTGGATTAAGGGGAGAGGGAAAGAGAGGTATGGTTGGATTAAGGGGAGAGGG
>JACXGI010011109.1:0-25809 GCA_016801175.1 Esox masquinongy | reverse complement strand
CCATCCACTCATCCATCCAGCCATCCACTATGCCCGTCCATCCAACCATCCACTCATCCATCTGCTATACCCGTCTGTCCAACCATCCACTCATCCATCCACTATACCCGTCCATCCAGCCATCCACTCATCCATCCACTATACCCATCCATCCAACCATGCACTCATCCATCCAGCCATCCACTATGCCCGTCCATCCAACCATGCACTCATCCATCCAGCCATCCACTATGCCCGTCCATCCAACCATCCACTCATCCATCTGCTATACCCGTCTGTCCAATCATCCACTCATCCATCCAGCCATCCACTATACCCGTCCATCCAACCATCCACTCATCCATCCACTATACCCGTCCATCCAACCATCTACCCAGCCATCCACTCATCCATCCCACCATCCACTCATCCACTCAGCCATCCACTATACCCGTCCATTCACTCATCCATCCAACCATCCACTCATCTACCCAGCCATCCAATTTTAACCACATGTTGTACATCCAGTCCGAAATTTTAGGTACCTGCATCTATAAGCAGAAAGTGTGATTATGCGTGTATTTTCGAATGTATTTTCTAATGCAGTGGTTCCCAACCAGGGGTACTAGGACCCCTGGGGGTACTTGGCCTCTCCACAGGGGGTACTTCAAAACACACTATGACACCATAGGCTTACTAGTGAAATTAACATGAGGGGGTACTTCAGGGGTACTCCAAGCAGTGCAAAATCTTTTTGGGGGTACAGTAACTGAAAAAGGTTGGGAGCCACTCTTCTAATGCGTGCTTTCTATTGTGCATTGCGCATACACATTGTGCATATAAAATAAGTTAAGTTATACTCTTCATAAGCTGTTCATGGAAAATAAGGGGACAACAAGGGACAACTCGAAGAGGCCTGATTGAAACACACAGCCAATGACCAATACAATAGAACTGAGCAGCCAGTGAACAGCAGCAGCCACCTGATAAGAACGCAGCATAATAGCAAAAGGATGGTTCCTTGGAGTTAGTAACACTCCTGTGCAAACCCACATGGACAAACATACACCCAGGGCCAGGGTAGAAAGGCACACTTCTCCGGTCCAGCAATGGATTCTGGACACATTGTATCCCATGTGAGCAGATGGACAGGAGTGTTTGTGGGGAAAGGAAATATTTGCACTATGGTACATATCTATCTGTCTATGTATATGTTGATAATGAACTGAATTCTCCGATCGAGGTTGAATCCAGATGATGTTTCACTTTTTGAGTGGAAACGATACTGTTTTTTAGAGGAACGCATAAGAACACAAGAACGGATGCACAGTTAAAAAATGCTGGCTGGGGAGCATTGGTGAACTGCAAGCTTTAGGTCTCAATACAGATCAATGGGTTTAAACTCTGGCCTTTGTGGGACCTTAGATAGAACACTAGTCTGGCTTTCTACATCATGTCCAATCAATTGAATTTGCCACAGATGGACTTCAGTCAAGTTCAAGAGACACCTCAAGAACGATAAAAAGACACAGGATGCATCTGAACTCAATTTGGAGTGCCATGTAAAAGGGTCTGAATACTTGGACATGAGATATTTCTGATTTACACTTTTAATTAATTGGCACACATTCCTAAAAAATAGTTTTCACTTTGTCATTATAGGGTATTGTGTGTAGTCTCATGGCAAAAAATATGTTCAATCAATTGTTAATGAAGTTTTTAACACAACAAAATGTGGAGAAAGTGAAGGTTTCTGAATACTTTCCAAAGATACTGTTGGAGGGGGACCAAATTGTAGTTAAAAAATCCCATTTAACTAATGTGGAAATGCACTTTACAGACAGATAGCCCACATCTAATAATATAAAATAACTGTTTTGTACATACTTATTTCATTGCAAACAACTCGCATTTGCAACGTCATTGGTTAACGTGTGTGTGTGTGTGTGTGTGTGTGTGTGTCTATACCTACAGTTGTTATTGGTTTAATGTGATCAAATAAGCTGTCATTCATGTAGTCTTACCCAACCATAATGCCTTTACGCTTGTGTTATGTCACTCCTTCCTCTCCAACCCCATTTCTCTTTTCCCTCTCAGTTCCCACTAGGGATGGATTTCTCTCTTCCTTTCACTCTTTGTCCTTCCCCACCATTCCTGTCTTCTTACATTTCACGCACCCTTTTCCCTGAATCTTCTCTGATAAATCCCTGTAAACTCCAAAAAAGGAGCGAAATGAGGAGTATGGGAGAAGTAAATCGTAACTAAAGAGAGTAAGAATTAGAAAGATGGTTCTGGTCACTGGTCTCTGGTGTGTTTAGTAAAGTATGTCTCTTTGCCAGGCAATTGAGGACCACTAAGTGGTTTCATCATTGGCCTGAGAGAAAATGGATCAGTCATCAGTGCTGGTCAGGAGCTGTAAGTGACAATTACATTCACATCACATTACACAAGCGTTTGTAGGTCTTTAGCTGTAATTTATAACCAGATACTGGAACATAAAAAGCATACATTATACAGTACATGTACACATGTACATATAGCAGTAATACTTCTCAAGCCAGTACAGTTTAATGCTACATACTCTAGAGCTAACAGAGGTACAGCTCAGCTGAAAACCACAGTACTGTATATCCACCCTCAGACAGCAGATATGCCTTAAAAAAACTGGAGAACCAGAAAAGAAAAGAAAGAGAGAAGTGAGAAAACTAGACAGATAGGGATGGGGTGAATCGTTTGATGATGTGATCAATGTAACAGCGCTGATCAAGCTCAGTTAAGTGATTGCGATCAATCAGATAATGAGTTTGATTGTGTTCAGGCAGAGCGGGACTGTGATGCTGCCAGTAAACTGGTCTCCTGCATGGATATCAAACAACAGAAACAGCACCAGTCTGATGACGGTGCACTACCATGGTAACCACTTTACAGTGCCGGGAGGGGGTAAACTAGAAATGTCATTCTACTAAAACTGAAAGGCTACAATTTTTGTTTTTGTTCATGGTGTGTGTGCCCTCTACAATTATTGGCACTCTTCGTAAAGGTGAAAAAATAAAAATACTCAATTTGCTCATCTCCTTAATCTTCCTTGAGCAAACGCTCGCCTTTAATCAATGTACAAAGTATAAAAAAAACAACTATTAAACTCAAATTGAACTAATTAAACTACAAAAACAGTTAAATAATGAATATGGGCTGAAAGTGCAGTCTCTCAGTTTTCATTTGAGGGTACTGTATTCACATCCAAATTGGAGAAAGTGTTTAGGATTTCTAGCTCTTTAATATGTAGCCCCCTCTTTTCAAAGGACCAAAAGTAATTGGACAATTGACTCAAAAGCTGTTTCATGGACAGGTGTGGGCTATTCCTTCGTTATTTCTTCATCAATTAAGCAGGTGAAAGGTCTGGAGTTGATTCCAGGTGTGGCATTCGCATTAAGAAGCGGTTGCTGTGAACCCACAACATGCTGTCAAAGGAGCTCTCAATGCAAGTGAAACAGGCCATCCTTAGGCTGCAAAAAAAAAAGAAATCCAAAAGAGAAATTGCAGGAACATTAGGAGTGGCCAAATCAACAGTTGGGTACATTCGGAGAAAAAAAGAACACACTGGTGAGCTCTGCAACACAAAAAGGCCTTGACGTCCATGGAAGATAATAGTGGTGGATGATTGTAGAATCCTTTCCATGGTAAAGAAAAACACTTCACAACGTCCAGCCAAGTGAAGAACACTCTCCAGGAGGTAGGCATAACATTATCCAAGTCTACCATAAAGAGAAGACTTCACAAGAGCAAATACAGGGTTCACCACAAGGTGCAAACCATTCATAAGCCTCGAGAATAGAAAGGCCAGATTAGACTTCGCCAAAAAACATCCAAAAAAGCCAGCCCAGTTCTGGAACAACATTCTTTGGATAGATTATACTAAGTTCAACCTGTACCAGAATGATGGGAAGAAAACAGTATGGATAACAGTATGGAAAACAGTATTGGAACGGCTCATGATCCGAAGCATACCACATCATCTGTAAAACATGGTGGAGGCAGTGTGATGGCATGGCCATGCATGGCTTCCAGTGACACTGGGTCACTAGTGTTTATTGATGAATGAGTGACAGAAGGCAGAAGCAGATGGGTGAATTCAGAAGTGTATAGGGATATATTGTCTGCTCAGATTCAGCCAAATTCAGCAAAGTTGATTGGACTGTGCTTCACTTTACCAATGGACAATAACCCAAAACATATTGCGAAAGCAACCCAGGCAAAGAAGTGGAATATTCTGCAATATTCTCCAATTCAATCACCTGATCTCAACCAGATCAAGCATGCATTTCAATTGCTGAAGACAAAACTTAAGGCAGAAAGACTCACTAACAACAACTGAAGACAGCTGCAGTAAAGGCCTGGCAAAGCATCACAAAGGAAGAAACATAGCATTTGGTGATGTCCATGCATTGGACATGCCTGCTCAGGATTCTTGACAAAGTGTTAATTTATCCAATTACATTTGAGCCCCTGAAATAAGCTGTGTATGAAAATGCTTGCAATTCCTAAATGTTTCATACAATATTTTTGTTCAACCCCTTGAATTAAAGCTGAAAGTCTGTACTTCAATTGCATCTCAGTTCTTTTATTTCAAATCCATTGTGGCGTCATACAGAGCCAAAATTATGAAAATTGTGTCAGCATCCAAATATTTCCGGACCTATAACTATTTGATTTATATAATTTCATCCCAACTCTGGCAACTACACCTAGCATAAATATTATTATTGTTAGCATGTTTCATGAAGACATTTAATCCCTATTTTTAACTTTCCATGTTGAATCACATATCATTCAAAAGCTTGTTTTCTAGAGCATACCATAAGCTAGTCCATACTTGTTTATATCCTTTGTAGGCATGGTGTCATTTAGATTTTAAGTATTATTTTATCCGTAAATATAGGCAAAATATGCATCCATCATACATATCAATATTGTTTTTTAATAATTTCATGAAATAACAATATTTTGCTAGTTAAATAATAAATAAATATAAATAACAAATAAAAATATATAATATAAAATATAACTAAAGGGTGGCCGCACCCTTTAGTTAGATTGTTCTTCAGAACAATCCAGCTATTGCAGTGGCCATCCTCGTTGGTTAACCTAAACCCAATTGAAAACCTCTGGTTTGAGCTTAAGAGTAGTTCACAAGCAAGGACCCATGACTAAGGGACCTGATCAGATTCTATATGTTTGAATGGTCCCTTGCTGTTCGCCCGTCTTATCAAACTTTATACAGTATGTGAAGACCCACTGCTGTTATCTTGAAAGGTTGGGGTGCACAAAGTAGTAAATGGTGGGGAGGAGGTAATTGTGAGAAAACCTCGCTCATCTTTATCAAAGGTGCCAAAATCATTGTCTTCTCGTGCATCTACTTCTCCCCATCTGTCTTTATCTACTCCTTGTTGTAAGTCACCTGGCGTTCATGTGTTACTCTTCTCACCTCAATCAATTTGTCGTTTCCCCCTCTATCTCCCCATTGCCCCCTGCACTCCTCCTCCCTCCCTGCACTCCTCCCTCCCTCCCTGCACTCCTCCTCCCTCCCTGCACTCCTCCTCCCTCCCTGCACTCCTCCTCCCTCCCCGCGTCCTTCCCTATAGCTGTCCCCAGCCACAACAATGTATGACTCCTCTCAAACACATATGGTCCCATGGCAGAAAAGAGACACATCCAACACGTTCCCCTGGAGCCCACACTGCCATCTGTGTCCTCATCCGGACCTCCGGCTCTCCTCTGGCTCTCCTCCATCATCTCTCCTCCATTCTCTCATTGCCTCTGGACCACAAATTCACATTTAATGGTCAAATACGGGGTAGTTATATTTTTCCTGTTTCAAACATACATGTGCATTCATATATGGAGCTAATTTAGTTAAATGCCTTGCTTAAAGGCAGATCAACCCATCATCTTTTCAGGTTTGCGATTTAAACCAGCAATCTTTTACTGGCCCAACACTGAAACTACAAGGCTACTGTGATGAAAAAGTCGTTCAGTGTTATTTATCACCTAAACAACAGGATTATCACCTAAACAACACTAATATTGTGATGACAGTGTACCGTCATATCACCACCAAAGTGCTTTTACAGGGTGCTGGTAGCGCGACGAGATGAGGGGCTACAAATGTGAGTGAAGCAATAGACGAGATTGTCTGGGCTTTAATCTGTACACAACATAGCCAGTGCTCAATTTCAGTGGATCATTTCAGATCAGGATTAACCATATTTCAGGTTTGTTCTGTTTTGTTCTGGAACCTATTTGCCATGATCAGGTGCTTCTTGGAACATACCAAATAATGTAAACTGTGTGTAATGTAAACATTACAATTAAAGCACCCAGAGTTCATTTGAGTTGCCTTTCCGTTACTTCTCCTACCACATAATCTCTGCTCTGATAGACATGAGCCGTCGACCCTAATCTCTCCAGTGCACTTCATTTATTTCCTTATAGAAACATTGCTGCAGAATCGAGGCCGGAGATGCCCCTGATAAATCGAAATCCCTCAGCCAAAGATATAGAATTAGGCCAACTGCTGTCTTATCGGAAAGAAGCCAAAATATGATGAATTACATTTTACCACACAGGATCAAAGGCTTCTTTAAAAATAGACCTACCTGAGTGGCTTGTGAGTGGCGCAGCAGTAAAGACACCGCATCAAAAGTAGCTGTGTCATTGGGAGACCAGGGTTTGAATCCTGGTCCCCCAGGACTGGCCAAGAGGTCAAGTGAGGATGTTGCTTTGGGGTTAGTCATCGTACAAGTTTGCTTTGTTTTGTGACTCTAGCTTAATCAAGTTAGAAGACTAAAGAATGCCTTCGGAGGACACATGCTGTATCTCAACATTAACAGTCCCGAGTCCACTGGGAGTTGCTGCAGATGTCACAAATTTGGGAAAAAATAAGTAATTAATATGAATAAATAATGGCTTACATAAGATTTGTGTGTAGCCCAATCACGAGTCCTAGCCTAACACAGTCCATAGTGTGTGAAAGTCTGTCAGTGAACAGGTTGGGAAAACGAGTTGGACAGCAAATGAGTAAGGGGAAAAGCCCTTTTTGATGATTATTCATGTATTAAATCTTTCCATTGGGTTCTTTCCCTTGCATACCACAAATTATTTTTATGCTATGGTTTAATTATAATTTTATATTGTAAGATCACATTTTGCTTTTTTTGTAGTATTCTTACAAGTTTGGTCTGCAGATCACAAAAGGCTTGATCAGCATGACACCAGCTGAAAAACAATTACTTTTTATACATATCAATTTTTAATTAATATGAAAAGCTTATAATTAATAGTCTAAACAACATTGTGTCATGTCCCAAAAGCAATATCTATCCTGTTATACATTTTAAATTATGTTATTGGAATTATTTATACAGTAAGTAGGCTAGATTTAAATCAATAATTTACATTGTGAAAGCAACAATTTAGGATAGCAAACCTTTTAATATGTGCAGGGAAAATGTTAGCATTTCTCGACATAGTTTTAGGTTATTGAAATTATTTTTGAATTTATTCGATATATACTTACAGTACTTCGGTCTCATCTCTGCGGTGTTGTATCTGATCAGAAAAAGTGTAGATTCATGCTTTACGGATATGCAGCTTTTGTGTGCTGTACAGCATGTCTGATTAATCCTTGAAAATACTTAAGTTGCATTGGACCACATTAGAGACTTTGCTGTGCTGTAATGACATTAGAACACCAGAGAATTTCCAGAGAACAGGGAGGACACCAGAGAATTTCCATGTACAGTTTTAGTGCATGTTCCCTTTGGTGGTTGAAAAGTCTGCCAGAGGTTGACAGCTGGGTTGGCCACATTCAAACTCCATTGACACACTGTGTGGTCCTCAGGGAGCAGACACTGACATATATGACCTGGCCAACATTAACTGGGCACTATACGTGGTACCACACATTAAATCCCGTTAGATATCCACGTGGATATCTGCATATTACCATACACAAACAAACCTGTCTATGTAAGGAACACTGTCCAAGACACAATGAAGTGTTTTTTTACAGTGACTATGTAGTTCATAACTGAAAGAGAGTAAACACTCGAAGCTGGTTTCTTAGGTGGTGGTAACGTCGGTCCACGATTTGGAGAGTTCTGACAATTTGTCTTCAACCATTGAGCAGCAGGAAGATGCAGGAGGGAAATGATTGTGGCTTGTACTTAATTGCCAACTGTCAGTGTGGTAATTAGCATGTTAGCTAACGAGTGAAAACTGTCAGCTCTGAGACGGGAGGTGTTAATTGGGAGGCGAGACATGGAAGGTGAGGAGGGGTAAGGATGGGTGAGAAGAGGAAAGTCATCTGACAGAGAATGGGACACCTAAAAACATGTTTATCTGACAGTCAGAGCATGTGCATAAGATCTCACTTTGACTTGGCCTGTCACTAAAGTTTGAGAACAGATATAAAATGACAAGGCAGTACAACACTGTAGAGATAATGGTAACTCTCCTGTCTATTTTATACATGGAAAACTCTGATGTGTCTCTCTTCCATTAGGCTTACAGTGCCTGTCATCCCAGTTGCCTCCGATCAGACAGGATGGGCAGATGTGCCAAGGTATGATGAAACTCTTTGCTACCAAAACCAAGAACGGCTAGTGTGAAGTTCTCAGGTTCCTTATATTCAGCCTATCCATGCTAAGAGCTGCACAAGGCTGTCTCTAACCATTGTGTTTTTTACAGTCCTGTCCTCAATGATCAGTGAGGATGAAGGAGAAGAGAGGATAATTTGCCACAGTAACTTAGTGGGATTGAGTGTTAAATGCCTACGGTACAGTATAGACAGAAATGTATGGGAACTGTGGTCCATAAACAGTAATCCAAGCAGCCGTTACATATGTAGGCTAACCTTAATTAATGTCAGCTAAAAATCAATGGAAGTAATGGGGGGCGTGGACATGTTTAAACCAAAAATAAACTCCATATTTTATTTTAAGGTGATTTGTTAGCCATGAAAAAATATACCCCACAATGTGCATAGATTTATAGCTAGTGGTTGCGGTTGGATGTACTGTAATGGCTGTTTAATGTCTACAGTACCCTACCAAGCTCACAGTGATTTCATTATAAACCCCATTTACTCATCACAGTTATCACTGACTAGTTGGCTATTAATAAAAGACTGTGTAAATAATTTTTGTACAGGATGTTTTTAAATTAACATTTTGCTTTAACATTTTTTATTTTTGTTGGGCCAAATGTTTAATTAGTTATAATATGCAACATTTAATCTCAATTTGCTTAATCTGCTCACAGCCCTAGTGCTTCTGAAAAGAAACCATTAAACCACTTCAATGTGAGACAATATGAGGGCAAAACAAACATAAATGAAAAACAGTTGAGTCTCTGATTGATAGGGGGAATAACAACAGGACTCATGGAGACAATGCATCACATCTCACGATGTGTCTCCACATGACAATGCACACGCAAATACACACACATACACGAGCGCGTGCGCACGCGCGTGCACACACTGTGCACACCCATCAACTGTCAGACATAATTTACCATAAGACAAGTCTATTGAGCATCTAACAAACTATCAGACCAACT
The DNA here is from genome assembly GCA_016801175.1 of Esox masquinongy. Taxonomy (NCBI): domain Eukaryota; kingdom Metazoa; phylum Chordata; class Actinopteri; order Esociformes; family Esocidae; genus Esox; species Esox masquinongy. The sequence goes on along the minus strand of JACXGI010011109.1, from coordinate 16,209 downwards.
TCTAAGATGAATGAACCAAACTTAATTGATTGTGCACATGCTTTCTTGTGTATGTGAGGATCTGCGTGTATACTAGTGTACAGTGTGAACACAACTGGGTTAAAGCCCACCGTGTTCGAGTCCATGAAATGCCTACTCCAACGGGGGACGTGTGGCCAATATTAATGACGCCAAATCTCAATTTACATTCAAATGACTGGGTTTGTGTCTTTTGAGGTTGTAGTCATTTTTCATAGTTACTACTTTCAGACCACGAGGGGCATAACAGTGTTCCTCAATGAGGTCCAAGGATTCTTATCAAACCTTGCAGTTACGGCAGAAAATATTCAACTTTTTCAAATATTCACATGGAAAAGTCCAATGACCATCACCAAAATGCCTTTGAAGCCATAATTGACTAAGTGGGTTTTGTCCAACGTGTTTCGGGGACCTACACATTGCCACAATCATACCTTAGACTTGTCCTGGGGAATAGATATTGTGGATTCAACTCTTCCTTCTCATAATCCTGGACTATCGGACCACCATCTTATTATGCTTACTGTCACAACACAACAACTAACCCACTAGCACCCCAAACAAGCATGTTTAAAATCTGTAATAGAAAATCTTGGACAATCCAAATGTGTTTTCATGCTTTTCCAGACTCCCTCCACCAGCCTAAGGATGACAGAGTAAATGCATCTTTTAACAATCTAATCGAGGACCACTTCCCCAAGTTGAAAGTATTTATAGCCTGGAAAGACGGTACAGTGCAAAGCCGAAAGCGCTCACATCTGTTCGATCAGCATATTTCTCCAAACAGATTGAGGTGAACAGAAATCATCAATAAATGTTTTGATGCAGTTGAAAAGTTAAGCAAAAAAGCAACATTCAAAGACTAAAGTCCCTAGTTTCACGCTACTGTATTATTGTGCCGTGGGACTTGGGTCAGTCTGTGCTGTCTCAAGTACCAATTGTTTATGATGCATTCGTTCTTGTGACAGAGGACAAGGGTCAGTCTGACAAGTATACTGAGGTATCCTTTTGAATCCGAGGAATGCTCTCTCTAACTTTCCTGGTGTCCTGTTTAATCATAGGAGGACATTGTCCCTTGGAACGTACCTTTCCTTGTTAGAAGTCTGGTTGTGTAGCAGATCAAGTTTTTGCCTTATGACTCCTGCTGCCACAGCGCCCCCTCCTCCACTTGACTGCCCCTGTCCTTGTCCACCTGGTTATGCAGCTTGACTCTGATTCTGTTTAAAGACTCTGAACACAGCTCACATGCAAACACGTTGACGTGGCCCAAAAGGTCATGTAGTCTCCTAATCTTCTCTTGGCACAGCCAGATGTGGACTGGCCACCCCTCAGAGTCTGGTTCCTCTGTAGGTTTTTTTTAAAGTTTTGACCTTACTGGACAGTTTAACCTGGCCAGTCTGCAGCCTTTCCATTGTTGCTTGCTCTTTGGGGTGTCAGGCTGGGTGTCTGTAAAAGCACTTAGTGATGTGAAAAGGGCTTTATGAAATACATTTGATGGATTGATTAGTTTAATATATCAATACATGCAGCTGGCTTTTTTACTTGTTATTGTGGAATAATTCAATTCACACACATGAACACACAAAACAACAAAAGCAGTGGTTTTAAGATAAAATATCAAAAGGCCCAGCATCAGAAAGACAACACTGGAGTTGAACGAAAACACCATGATGTCTGGCTCCCCACTGGGGTTCAGCTCTGCTGAGGTGTTGAGTAACCATCCTGTCATTACTGCAGCATGACAACAACTGCTGACCATTCATCATTCGCCTTCACACTTCTTCCTGAGGTTATTCTAGGTCAAGATTGAAATCAGTCATACTCATAACAGCTCCTGGTGGAGCCCACAGGATGCTTAAATTAATGCTGCGTAAAGTTGTTGTGCCCCCCCCCCACAAAAAAAGTGGAATAAATAAATATATCAGCAAGAAGCTGAAAGTGTCATCCATTAGTAATGTGTGTTAAACCTGATTGATTCCTTGAGATTATGAATGACCACTTGCCTTTGTTTCGGACGCCAATTCCCCATTACATCCCAGTGGAGAGACCCTTAATTCTGCGCTCCCAGCAGAGACCTCCAGGGCCACCATACATGAAGCCCCTCCTTGGTCTGTGTGGACATTTAGTTTCCAAGAGAGGGTAGCTAGCGCAGCGCTGAGACTTCAAATGATGACTGACTACTTTAATTAGGAAAGAGGTTATCCCTGGAGAGAAGAGTGAAAAGTACCCTGCCATCTACTGGCCCTGACCCAAATTCACTTGAAAGCCAGCAGGTAGGTGACTGACTGGTGCACTGCAGTTGTTGGTCAAAATTGACAAAATGTTTGGCCCCATCATTAAAGGTGGAGCCACGTTTCGGCTGCGCTCTAATGCAGCGTTAATATGTCTTGACCCAGGAAAAACGTTGACATATGTACTTTTCAGCAGTTGTGATACTTTGCAGAGTGCTTTTCAGTCTGAATGTCGACAAAAACGGGGAAGCAGGATTGGTCTGTGTTGCTCAGTGCCACATGCTCCTTGTGCCACACCCACCGAATCTCTCACAGCTCCACAACACTGCTTCCAATGTTACCATCTTTATTATACATTACCATCCATTTTCTACATCTCCATTACTTTTCTGCATTACCATCTCTTTTCTGCAACATGATTTATCACTGTGTCCTCTCTAAATTACCCTCTCTGTTGTTGTTGTTGTCTCCCTGTATTTTCTCTTTCTTTCACCTGCATTTAAACTGATGTGTACTATTTCCCTCTCAAGTAACACCCACTGTCTTTATCTCACAGCCTCTTAAACCTTTCTGTTTATTTTTTCCCACTCTTAATAATTTTCTTTCTCTGTCTATTCCCCAGCTCAACAGTTCAATATCTCTGTCTGTCCCCCGGCTCTGTCTGTCCCCCGGCTCTGTCTGTCCCCCGGCTCTGTCCGTTCCCCGGCTCTGACCGTCCCCCTGGCTCTGACTGTCCCCCCAGCTTTGTCTGTTCCCCGGCTCTGTCTGTCCCCCAGCTCTGTCTGTCCCCCAGCTCTGTCTGTCCCCTATGTCTGTATGTTTCCATAACATCTCTACGTGGTGTGACCATCTTCACTCTCCATCTCTGTCCACACACAGCTCTCTACACAGGCCTGATCCCTCATCCTTGGCTGACCACACGCACACACACGCACGGATGCGCGCACACATCTTTTTGCGACTGGCTGTGTATTGGAGGGGAGGGGGCTTCACGTGGCTCACCGATCTGTTCACCATGTCTGTCATAAAGCAGAGCAGACTAGAGATGCTTTGACTCACAAAATGACAGCCATGACCCAACATTCAGACAAATTATAAATGGGAATTTAGGAAACCATAGCCCCAAACTTTCCCTGCTGAGACATTAAAAAATAAACTGGTTTGGGCACACATAAACACACTTCAACACCTTGGAATACATGCCCTCACACCCACACTGACCAAACAAAGAAACACACACACAAACACACACAAACATAAACCAAAACTGCCACATGGTCTTACCGTGAAACAGGGGATGCCTGTGACCAGGGAGTAAACCAGCAGGGGGGGGATCTTGCTGGTTTCATCCGGGCCTGGGTAGGGCTTGGAGAAGCTTTTGTCGTAGCAGAAGAAGCCCTGGATGTGGACAGGGAATGTGTCTGTGTACTCAAAGTAGTACGCCAGGAGAACCGTCCCTGCCATGATCACCAGCTGGAAATAGAACATGATCCCCGTGTTAGGCAAGAGCAGGAGGACGGAGGAGGAGAGGAAGGAGGGAGAGTCAAGTCCCGGTTCCCCTCATCAACGGAGAGAGGCATAGGAGAGAAGGAGCGTGAGAGGTCCACTGAATAGATCAATAGAGGGATAGAGCTCCTACAGTCAGCCTGACCAGTGCAGCGTGAGACTGAGGGAGTGGAGCAAGAGAGAGATAGAGATTAGAAATCTGGAGAGAGAGAGAGGAGAATCTCCAGGAGAGAGTGAAAAGACGGAAGAAAGAAGGAAAAATGGGATTTCTGCTGCACCATGAGGAGAGAAAACAAAGAATGACAGAGCAGGAGGGAGGCGGGTTAGATGCAGACCGCGAGCGTTGGTGCTGGCGCGCACGAGTCTACTACGGAGGAGCGCACGGAGGATTTCTGGATGATGTGTGTGAAGAGCGGTGTGGATGTGCACAGGGGCGTGTCAATGGGATCATTAGCATCCTCCAAACCAGTTATCTGTAGGCACACGCCGCTCACGAGCCGACGTCCCCAAAGGTTGGTTCCTGGGTCTCTCTCATCCTGGCCGTTCCACAGACACACATAAAGGAACTTCACTATCAAGGGATCAGCACAACTGCTAACTGCAACTCCAACTGCCCCCCCCCCACCTAGGTAGTCCAACGCATAATTGTCCATGATCTTTTTTGTATGAAATCTAATGTACTGTACAGTATAGTAGAATGGATATGCATTTGAACTACTACTCCCTGATCATCAGTGGGGTGGAGGGTTTAACAGCCACTTCCGTTCCACATCCCCTGAGAGGGAGACTTAGTTAGAGACTGAGTTAGGGACATAGGTTAGGGGAAAAGGTTTCAGCTTCACACTCCCTTAGGATGTTATCTTTGCTCCATCTCCTTCTGACCACAGACATCTGTCACACACACACACACACACACACACACACACACACAGTATGCCCATGCACGCATAGCAGTCTACTCAGATATTTATGAACACAGTGCTGTTTTTTAGATTTGTTTTTCAGAATCTTCATTTCTCTCTCTCTCCTCCCGTGAGACAGAAAACGTGGTGTGCCATGCGCAGTTGTCATGGTGAAGAATATAACGTGTGAGAAAAGGGTTCCCAACATTCAATTCCATTCACCCTTAGCTGAATACATGAGTGTCTACGAAATGGAGGCATTGTTAGCTTACTGACCTTGCCCTCATTCAGAATGATTACAGGGACAGAACAGTAGGCTAATGGAGAACGAATGACAGCATGTATATGGGGTTATTAGTATATCAACTTATACTAACTCTTAGCTCTGGCTCTGACAATAAGTATGCAAAGAAAACCAAACCATCTCCATCAGGATCTTTTTAACAACATGAAATGATGTCCAAACACAGCAATTAACAAGCCATTGTTGTTCCCTCATTGTAGGTTTTCATCCTCAAAAACATGGAGTGACTGATTTCATATTTCCATGCCATTATTTTATGTTTGATCTGGAAGCAGTCTGTGTTGGAAATGTAATGGAATCATCACATCTCGTTTCACAGTATTATTTTCTTGCCAATTTGGCATAGTGATGAATTTACTGTCTTTAAGTCTTAGTACACATTGAGAAACTGGGCAGTCTTATAAGCACGTTTCATTATGCCAAAATGGTATTTGTAAATATCTTTAAAGACACTACCATCAATTGAAAACCCACATTTACTATGAAATATTAGATGAGTAAAAACAAAACATTTGTTTGCAGGTTTAGCAGTGTACCCACTGTGCCACGATCAAGGCAAATTAGACATTTCCACATAATCAGCTGTCAGAACAACGGTAAACCAATCCCTGATGTGTCATACCTCCTCATCTGTGTTTTTTTGGGTTTAACTTAAATTCTCTCATTGAGATAAATTTCTTTTTCAAGAGACACCTGTTATGACTGAGATTGCAGCAGTGAGGGGGAGGAAGGAGGGAGCATGAATGGATGGTCATATTGAAGACATGGGAGTGCTGTTGGAAAGGTCCCTCAGCCAAAATGAAGAGAATCTATTCACATTCTGTAGTGGATAGATTTTGTAAGCAGTTTTCTGCTTGAAACATTCTGTTTTTAGAGTATGTCTCGTCTGAGTCACAACAATGGTCTGTTATGCAACAAAAGAAAATTGAATTCTTGATCTCTCTCTGATTATAGACGTCAAATGAGTTGAATCAATCTAAATTGCTGGGTTGTTTGGTTGTCCCAAACATGTAAAAAAATCTAACAACAGGATAAAAAACAAGTAAACTTTTTTTTTTGTAAAAATACCTAGCTTTGATTGTCATGATTACTCCCTCAGGTGTAAATCCCTCAGAGCAAAATACAGACACCCTTGAAAAAACCCTGATACAGAGCAGGACCTCAGAGTGGGGCAAACATTCATCTTTCAGCACAACAACCAAGACAATGCTGGAGTGGCTTCAGGACATGTCTGTGAATGTCCTTGATTGGCCTAGCTAAAGCCCATCATTAAGAACTTAAAGAACATCTGTGGGGAGAGCTGAAGATCCCAGTTTATCAACGCTCCCAATGCAATCTGACAGAGCACGTACAAGGAAGAATGGGAGAAACTTCCCAAATCTAGGTGTGCATAGCTGGCAGAGACATAGCATACCGAAGACAACACAAAGCTATCATTACTGACAAAGGCGCTTACCAAGTCTTGAATAAAGTTTCTGAATACTAATGTATATGAGATATTTCCATTTTTATTTTCAATAAATTGACAACCATTTCTAAAAATGCATATATGCATATATGTAAAATGAGCATATATGTATCTCTGAAGGTACAATATCTGCATTTTATTACGTATGTTAAGATACATTGTTACATATCTTACGTTTTGTTCATTTTAATGTTACTGCCACGCACACAAAAAATAATTTAAACAAATGCAACCTCAGATTGAAGCACTGTTATGTAGTGTTTGTGAGAGAATCCTGTCAAAATTACTTGCAGTTTATTTGCAGAAGGATGCTTTGCATAAGGGGATTAGGTGGTCAGCACAGCATGGAGTGTGACATGGGGGGATTTAAATTGGTGTACATTTTGCAGTGCTACAATTTCCAGCAATTCATCATAAAGCATTTTTGTTTTGTGGGACCAGGGTTGTTTCTGTTCTTTTCGTAATAAAAAACACTAAGAAAAAAAATGACAATACACTGATAACCTTTACTGTACATATACCTAGTGATGGCCATTCGAGGCTTCATTAACGTTATTTTAGCAGCACGATATTATGCTGGCAGCACTCAGATTTTCTTCATCATAATAAAAGACATCATTGAAATTTATAAGGCAATGTAGTTAACAATCTAGTCTGTGAAAAAGAACAGACAAGAATAACGTTAGAACGGACATCAAACATAAAATGTACAGACCAGATTGTTAACTATATTGCCTTATATATTTCAATGATGACTTTTATTTTGAAAATAAAAATCTGAGTTAGCGCTGCTAGCATAATATCCTGCTGCTAGAAGAACGGTAATGAAGCCTTGAACGGCCATCACTACCTATACCCTTATGGAAGCGAAATCGAAGTGGGAACATAAATGCACTAGAACACCATAGAGCACATACTAATAATAATAACAAAAACAATATATGCATAAGTACAGTGTAGTTCAAATATATTTAGCTAGTTATAATTAACCCTATGGCCATCTTCTAAAAGCTCCATCCAAGTGAAAAATAAAGACACTAGTACACCACAGAGCACATATCATTTTAAGGTCATCTGTAGATCTTAAACAGCATTTAACTTTTTAAACTGAAGTATGACTTAGTAGTTAACTATGCGCAATGTTTATATAATCACTTAGGACATATTACCAACAGAATGATATCTACAAACAATAGATGCGTTCTACTTTAGTCAACTTTATTGCAACATCAAAAAATACATCACATTTCATAAAATGTTTTTAGCATTGTAATTGTTAGATACAATAATTTTACTGATAACATTAACAAAAGATATACCATAAAAATTATATTTTACTCTTGACAAAAAGCACATAGAATGGTGAGTAGCCTAAATAGCTCATTTTAAAAATCTGAATTGTCTTTTCTTCTACCTTTTAAACATTAAAAGTAACAATAGAAATCAGAAAATTCTGTCTTCCTCTGTTTCTTTATTGTAAGCATTTCCAGATCCCGTGAGTCTGTGACCTTGTGGAAATCTGTTAGATAAGAAGAACGTATGACAATGGAGCAAAGACACTTGATCTCATTGCGCTAGTTATTGCATGCTTTTTACTGAGCAGGGTGTAATATTAACAGCACTCATGTAATATCTGCTGCTTGTATATTTTTATATAATTTGGAATAGATTATTAGCTGTTTATATGTTAGCTTGAGTATACAGTATATGCAGAATATATACACTGCCTGGCCCAAAAAAAAGTCTGCGTTTGGATTTAAATAAACAAATACTTAAGAGCCTATGATTGAATAATTATTGCAGTGATTAATATGTTTCAACTGGGAAATATCCTTTTAATCCTAACTGATGCAGTGAGTAGCTTCTAATTTCTTAAATGATGTATCCCGTGGTTGTGGAAAAGATGTTACTGTGTTTCAAATGGGTGAAATTACTGGCCTGCATCAAGCAAAGAAAACAACTAAGGAGATTGCTGAAATTACTGGAATTGGGTTAAAAACTGTCCAACATATTAGTAAAACCTGGAAGGATGGTGGCGAACCATCAACCTCTCGGAATAATGTGGTTGGAAAAAAAATCTTGAATGACTGACCGGAGATCACATATGCTTGGTGAAGTAGCTTGGTGAAGTAGCTTGGTGAAGTCGAATCGTTAAAAACTCGTCTGACGAGTATAACACAGAAAGTAAGAGCGTTTCCACACACACAATGTGAGGAGAACTCACAGGACTGGGACTAAACAGCAGTGTGACCACAAGAAAACCACTTGTTAGTGAGACTAATCGGATAAAATGGCTTCAATTTGCTAGGGAACATAAAGATTGGACTCTGGAGCAATGGAAAAAGGTAATTGGGTCTGATGAGTCCAGATTTACCCTATTCCAGAGCAATGGGCACGTCAGGGTAAGAAGGGAAGCACATCAAGAAATAAGCCCATCATGCATAGTGCTCACTGTACAAGCCTCTGGAGGCAGTGTTATGATCTGCGGTTTCTTCAATCGGTCAGGTCTAGGCTCAGCAACGTTATGTGACAATAAAACGAAGTCAGTTGAGTACCTGAATGTACTGAATGACCAGGTTATCCCATCAATGGATTTTTTCTTCCCTAATGGCACGGGCATATTCCAGGACGACAATAGCGGGCTCAAATTGTGCAAGAGTAGTTCAGGGAGCACAAGGAATCATTTTCACACATGAATTGGCCACCACAGAGTCCTGACCTTAGCCCCATTGAAAGTCTTTGGGATGTGCTGGAGAAGACTTTACGGAATGGTTAGACTCTCCCGGGGTCAGTACAAGATCTCGGCCAAAAATTAATGCAACTCTGGACAGAAATAAATGTTGTGACGTTGCATAAGGTTGTCAAAACAATACCATGGCGAATGTGTGCCATAATCAAAGCTAAAGACTGTCCAACGAAATATTAGTGTGCAACTTTTTTGGGGGGCCAGGCAGTGTAGTATATCATTTTAAAACTATGCAACTACTTACCCTTGCTGTCATTATCTTGTTAAATGGATGATATACTGGATCTGAACCCCAGGCTACTCGACAAGCACGTAGAGGAGAACATAGCTGCAAATAAACAAAAATGAAGAACCAGGCAGATAGTATTGCTTTTTCAAGTCTTGGAACGCACGTTAGCTACAACTGTCTACGGTGTCAGGGAGAATAAGAATTAATCACTCCAAGATGGAAAAGATATTAGCTGGCCACCCAAGAGGAGACTGTGATTATTAAAATATGTCATATTGGGTGGAATTTTGAGGAAATACAGTCTTTGCAAAAAGCATTAGTAAGACGATAGGGTCAAGTATAAGTTTGGCTTTTTGGTTGAGATGTTGGAAAGGTTTCTTAGAATAATTATCATATCAAAAGCACACGATGAATATGTTTTGGTCCTCTACGAATGGAAAGCATGCATGGTAGGCTCTTAATTAATTATATTACAGTTTTTTACAATTGCTAACAAGCGTTTATCTATACTTAAGGTACTTTTTCTAAACTCTTAACACAGCAACACACCTAGATCACACAATTAGACAAATTGTTAATTTTCTGCTCAAAACAACATTTTGCTAATTAAAAAGCAACTCTGCTCCATTTCAAAATGCAAAAAACTTCTTCTACATACACTAACTCCATTAAAACACGACAAACTTAACTCAATATCTGATCATTCTGTTAAAACACTAGCATGTTTTCTATCCAAGAGGGACATATATTATAGTCGACTTAGAAACACTAAGTACATACAGTATTCTTAATCTGTGTGGGTTCTCTTAAGGTTTCAGGCCTGTAACAACCTGTCAGGCATACAATGTGCATAATAATAATGTTTTATGAATGTTTTACACTACATGATTTAAAAAGATGAGTCGTCTTATGGCTGGGTAGGTATTCCGGTTGCTAACAGAGTGTTCTTCACTGCCTCTGTTTCTCTAATCCATTCTCTCCCTTCTTCTTTAGATGGTCCAACCTTACTCCAAGCTCTGCTGTTCACCTCCTACAACTGCAGACTTCAAGTTGAGTGGACAAGATGTTTATGGGGACGTTCTCTCACTGACCGCCATACTCAAACATAGATTCAGGTACTCCTCACCCCATTTGACAAGGCAGGAGGAATACAGTGTGTGTGTGTGTGGTGGGGGGGGTCCAAGACAAGACCCTTGTTGCTTCTGCTATGTTCTCTGAAAGAGCAGTTTTGTGTTTTGCTTGCTGGTGTGGGCGGGTTCAAATCGAGAGCTGGGCACAAGAGCCCATGTTAGACACATGCTGTCCATTAAGCCCCGACAGCCTTCCACTCTGCTTCCATCACACGCTACACTGACCTGGGGAGAGCAGGATGGGACAAGGAGAGAAGGGGGAGGGGAACAGGTGCAGGGCTAGGGGTGGTGGTGCTGACGGCAGGAGCCCCCACTCTCCCCCGCAATACGGTCACAAAAAAGACAATGATTGAGACCAAGTCCAACAGAGACAAGGTACAATAACAGAGGTAATTTTTTCATTCCCTACCACGTTATGTGTGTGCGCATGCGTGTGTGTGGTTGAGAGTCCTTGCTGAATCATATGCTGATCTGAGAGGCTCTTCCGTGACAGCCTGTAAAACAGGCTTCTGGGTGGGCTCAGATGGATGTTTCATAACCTAAAACCACCCTAACCCCTCCTCTCCAAGGGACAGACCCAAGATGCAACCACCCACAAACTGTTTCAGGGGGCTTCCCCAGGCCATCAACCAAATCTCTCCTAGGCAGACCTCATCTATGTTGCTGACAGCAGGTCAGGGGTAATTACAGCTACAGACAGAGTTGGCAGGGCTGCGGTCCAAACTTGATTTAACATCTGTGCCAGACTGAAACAGGTGAGCTAAGTGAAACAGGTGAGCTGAGCGGGATGCTGGAACAGTGGAGATACACAGGGTCACAATTCCCAAACATAAGCTGATCATGTGATTATTTAGAGCAGATCATAATAAATAGAAATTGAAGTATTCAGGTGGCAGACGATCCATGGTCATCAAATGGTCACAGAATCAAATCTCAGAGCAGAAAAAATTAAAATAACCAAATCCTTCTACATTTCTAAAATTTAAGAAATGCAGAGTGGTCGCATGAAAATGATCCTGAGAAGTGTGTCCGTGAGAGAGAGCAAGCATGAAAGAATAAGAGAAGGAGGTGGAGAAAGAAAACCACATGGATCAGAAGGAAGGGAGATTATCTGCACAAGAAGAGTATCTAACTGTACATTGTGGGGGCAGTAGAGATCCCAGTGGTGGGAGGAAGAAAAGAAAGCAGAGGAAAGAGGTGTAACAGGGATGGAGGGGAAAAGAGAGAGTATAGGATAGCGGGGGAGTGGAGGGGACACGAATAGAGAAAGGTTGAGAGGGGGTGAGTGTGTGAAGATACAGTGAGGAGAGTGAAACTGGCATTAAAAGAGAGATTGGTAGTTTGACATGCTTTAGGGGTAGTGTGTGTGAGGGGGATAGATAGATTTGATTGAAATATAGGTAGAAAGAATAATAGATGACTGTATCTGTGGGAGAGAGGGGAGAGCTGACTGGGTTTAAAAGAGAGACGTTAGCTGTGCTTTGATCGTCCTCCAGAAAACCTCTCTAGAGCTCCCTCTTTACATTGAGTGTCTCATTTTCTGTGCCTCTGTTTCTGCTTTTCAATCTTCACGCTCTCTCTCTCTCTCTCTCTCTCTCTGTCTCTGTCTCCATCACTCTCCGTCTATCCCACTATCGATCTCCCTATGGTGATGTGCAGTGTGTAAGGATGGGTGTACGATGGATTATGGTTATGGGTTGGCTGGTTAAGAGACCCACAGGGGGTCTGGATCACTTGGTAAATATGTGCAGTTGGATTCACACCCCTGCAGAGCATGGAACCAGGGTGAAGACGCTTTAAACACAATGCAGAAATTACACTGCACCAAAACAGACTTCACTGCTGTAGCACACTACCTGCATGTTAGAAGTAATGACCAGCAAATGACATGTGAGTGAAGGCTTATACAATCTTTACATTGTATGTCCTTCATGAACACGTAATGACATAGAAATAGCAGCAAAAAAAAAAGCTGCTTTCTACAGAAAGAGCTATTACAGGCCTAACGTTTTGTAGAGAATGCTTTTAGGAATGCTTGGAATTTTCACATTGAGGGCCTTAAAGCCAGACTCCGTAAGTGTCAGTTCAAAATCAGCTGTGTCAGATTATTTACGAATATTTTTTTTATTAAAGGTCAACAAATCACATTAGTGGAATGTGTTTACATCAGATGTAAAGACAGTAAGGCCACAACAGCTAGCCGTAAACCATATCTCAGTCCTACCATTTGCATCCCTCTTTTTGAGTAAGAAAGCAATCCCTCCCCTAGATAGCAGACAAAACAAGCTAAGACTACGTAGACAGCTGCCCCTACTAGATGAGTGGTATCACAAATCAGTCTGTAGGATCTCCGCTGTGCTGACGTCTATTTAATCAGCTGTTTGCAGCAGCAGACAACACCGCTGGAAAATCTACTGCCGTTACTTTAACAGCTGTCTGTTGTTTTGTGAAACAACAGACAGCTGGTTGCGTGAAACCTCAATGATGTAAGTTAGCAGCTACTTATGAATAGTAGCAAGCTAGCATTGGTATAGCATATGCATCTTTGTATCTGCTAAAATGTTCAGCCCGATTCCTTTCATTTTCTATAAAGTAGCTAGCTTTAACTGGGTTGCTGGCTTATTTAATTATACTAGCTTTTGTGACAGTCATACTTACTAAATACTAATCACTAATGCACAAAACACCTTAGCTAATTCTAAAATGTCATAACCATGACTTGCTTATCATAGAGCTTCAACATTATTTGCATTATTGACAGATTCATTGTTTTCGATGGAAACTGTCTGTCTGTATAAAATCAAGCGGTTCCAGCAAGTTGTTGACATACACACACATTAGAAGTTGACCAATTATGATTTCTTTGAACTCCGATACCAATACCGATTATTGGGAGACCAAAAAAGCTGATGGCAATTATATCGAACAATTATATTTTTTGTTGAATAACAACTAAAACAATACTGAATGAACAAGAAACACTTTAAATGTAACTTCTTAACATAGTGGATAAAAAAACGTATTATTTAATGATCACAGATTTTTTTAAATTATATACTTGGATTAGCAAACATAATGTGCCATTGGAACACAGGACTGATTTTTGGTGATAATGGGCCTCTGTATGCCTATGTAGAAATTTCCAGCTACAATAGTCATTTACAACATTAACAATGTCTATACTGAATTTCTGATCAATTAGATGTTATTTTAATGGACAAAACATGTGCTTTTCTTTCTAAAAAAACCATTTCTAAGTTACCACAAACTTTTGAACGGTAGTGTGTAGGCTTGAAGTCAGAAACAGCGCAGCGCAACATAAGTATTGCAATAAGCACTGCTGGCCAATGCATTAAAAAGCAGAGGCGTCTCTAGCTGATCAATGACAAGATAAATTTAAGGCTGTGTTTATTATGAAGCAATTTAAAATGTATTTCTGGCTGACAGAAAATGACTCTGGTCATTAAAATGGTAAAATAGGTAAACTATTTTTGAAAATTTAACTTCGCTAACATCCCCCTATTATCGAAGGTAGCAGTCAAATCAAATTAGTGGAATGTGTTTACGTCAGATGTAAAGACAGTAAGGCAACAACAGCTACTTTGCAACGACAGCTACCCGTAAACCATATCTCGTGTTTATTATGAAGCAATTTAAAATGTATTTCTGGCTGACAGAAAATGACTTTGGTCATTAAAATGGTAAAATAGGTCAACTATTGTTGAAAATGGAACTTAGCTAACGTCCCCCTATTATCCAAGGTAACAGTCGGAAAACTAAATCATCTGAAGCTCAAAATGTAAATGCACTAGAAAACAACGGTACCTTTTACTAATTAATATACTCTCTCAGCTATATATGTATGCAGGTTAAATTAATTATTTTGCAATTGTATAAATGTTGCCGTAATATATATTTTTTTTAAATCTTGAAATTTGACTTGTGCAATAGACCAGATATTATGTATGTATGAAACTGATCAGTCTTTTTGTTCTTTACTGGATGGCAAGCAAGGTAGCTACTTTCTAGGAAACACTTCGGAGAACACAATGAGTCCTTTTTAACAAAAAAAAGGAATTATTTAGTAACTGAACAAAATGGTCAGGCTTCCGATAACTGTGGACGGTAGCCAATAATAGGGCGTTGAATTTATAGCTGCGTTGCTAACCAATTAGCTGAAAACAACAACATTTCCACTGAAATTTCAGACATGCTTTTCGATGACAAGGCAGCTAATATTTTTATGTGTGAATGACTTTATTCACCCACTGTGTGACTTATCTTCTAGTTTCAATTTTGAAAAACAACTACAAATACAGTTACAGGAGTTTGATTGACTGCTGACTACAGTTACAGCAGTTCCTAAATGCAAAATGGTAATGATCCAAACAATAATGCCGGTATTTATAAATGTCAAGGTCTTTTATAAGTGCAGAGTTTCTGAAAACACTGATGTACTGTACTGTGTGCTATACTTGAAGCAAGGCTGGCAGGAAAGCTGAGTGTATTCTCCTTGCTATGATTCAGAGGCCAATAAATGAAGCAGGAGCAGTTTTTTGATGGAAGTTTACCAGATGGCAACCAAAGAAAACTTCTTTCTTTCTTTCTTTCTTTCTTAGCTCTCGGACTGATCACAGCACTCTCTGTAAATTGTGTGTGTGTGTGTGTGTGTGTGTGTGTGGGGGGGGGGGGTCTTTGTGCGCTTCACTTGAAAGACTCCTTTCTACAGGTGTGATCACACAAGTGTTACCCACCATCACGTTACGGGTTTATTTTTAGAGATGGTGGAAGCAACAGCGAAGGAAAGGTGTTTTCTCTCCTTATCCAAGTGTTAATAAGGCTGTGCATTTGTGTGCGCCTAAGAGCGTGTGTGTGTGTGTGTGTGTGTGTGTGTGTCAGGGATGGGTGGTTGTGTCTTCTGAACATGAATTTTGTTTAATTGGATCCCTGTTAGCTGTTGCATATCTACAGCTATGCACATCACTATTTCTTGGGGTCTTCAAACATACATAAAACATAAAAGCCATTTTAGAGTTTAATATACCGTACCAAAGTTGTGATGGAAACACCTTAAGATGTTGGCTGAATAGTTGCTGCCCTTTAGTAATAGCTCTTTCTGTACACTGCAGCTAATACTGCGTTCTCTGTGTCATTACATATTCATGAAAGACTTGCAATACTATTGTTTATTTAAGTGTTTGCTTCATCACTGCACCTCATGGATTATTGTGGGGAGAAGGGGTACTTCCGTAAGGGAAAGGGGTGAGTACCCAAACAGTACAATTGGGCACAGTAGGTGCCTGGCGTCTATGCAACATTGCTAGCCCTTTCTGTTCTATTGTGCTGTCCAGTGGTTTTTCATCTCACCCCTCTACAGCACCGATCGACTCCGGAGCCGCGGGGAGTTTCATAGACCTGTCCTTGGTTGCTGCGCTCGGGCTGCCGTTGCACCGTTTGAGGTCCTCGATGCCCATTCAAGCAATAGATGGCCGTGCGGTGGGGTCCGGCTCCATTACCCACGTGACTCGCCCTGTCACGCTCACTATCAACGGCTGCCATCAGGAGAGACTGGAGTTGCTGGTGATGACGTCATCTATACACCCCGTCATCCTGGGTCGTCTGGTGATGACGTCATGTATTCACCCCGTCATCCTGGGTCGTCTGGTGATGACGTC